>CAJNIZ010001979.1:0-13468 GCA_905231905.1 Symbiodinium pilosum | reverse complement strand
CAAAACCTTGAGGGTCCAAGTATCTAATAATCATATACTGACCCAAAACCCTGTACTGTACTTACTCTTACCCAAAACCCAAGTGCCTAATGCTTGGGTACTTCGACCTTCAGGGCCCTGAATCCTAAGCCCCTCAACCCTATACATCCCTATAAATCCCTTTAAAGGAACCAAATTCTGGGGTAATTGGAATCTATGGGAAATGGTTGCAGGCGGCAATCGTCCTGGTGATGCTGCACTGGGAAGTGTCGATTGAGGATGAGCCTTGGTTTGGGCATGCAGGATTTCGGTTGGGTTTAGGGGTTTTGGCTTTAGGGGTTTGAGGTTTGGGGTTTAGGGGGTTTGGGTTTAGGGCTTTGGGTGTGGGGACTTAGGTTAGGGGGTTTGGGAGTTTGGGGTCAAGGGTTTACTGGCCCTGCGGTTAGCTAGGAATACAGGAATGGATCCGAATTATAGTAGTTCCTATATAACCCATTATGGTAGTTTCGATTTCTTTCCTTCATTCCTAGCTAACCAAAGGCCACTTTTAAGGGTTCAGGTCTTCAAGGTCTAGAGCTTGGGGTATAGGGTTTAGGGTTTAGGGTTTAGGGGGTCGAGAGCTTGGGGTATTTAAGGTTTGCTTTCGTTCGGATTCAGGGATTTAGGTTGTGCGACTTTGGCGGTCTAGGGGAACAGGGGTAGCTCTTTCTCGGTCTAGGGTTTAGGGTTTATGCTTTTTGCCGTTCTTTCCAGTGAAGAGGCTTTAGGGATATGGAAAGTTTGTATTTATGGGAGGTCTGGCCTAAACCTTCAACCCCAAACTCTCTCGGGGATGCCTATCCTAAACCTTCAACCCTAAACTATTTTTGGGATGTCTACCCTCAACCCTAAATCCTAATCCCTTTTAGTGATGTTTCCCCCAAACCCTAAACCTTGATTAAACCCTAAACCCCCAACCCCAAAACCCTAAACTCTTAGGCAACAACCCTAAACCCTAAACCCTTTGAAGTCTATGGCCAGGCCAGAGATTTTGCAGATTTTTTTTGATTCTACCCCGCCTGAGAACCGCCCGCTCTCGAAGTTCAGCGCTGTTCCTTCCTTGCTGTGAGGCCTTGTTGAGCAGGTTCAGGGTTAAGGGTCTAGGGTTCAGGGTTTAGGGGTTTAGGCCAAACTTTTGAACGGCTGCCGTTTGAACAGTCCTGCATAGCAATCACGTGCATATTTCGACGGAGCGCAGAGGCCTTGAGACCCGGCATTCCCACCCTAAACCCTAAACCCTAAACCCCTAAACCCTTTGAACGGCCCTGGACCCTGGAACCCCTAAACCCCTAACTCCCTGGAAGTCCTGAAGCACATAAGCTCTAAGCTCATGAACAAGAAATAGCTGTATACATACAGACAGTACAAATATGTATGAGTACATATATATATATATGTATATGTGTATGTGTGTCTTTTTATATGTATATATGTATATGCCTATCCCGCTTGGACCTTAATATGCCTCTTTTGCCTTCCTTAAAGAGACACTTTTTGCGCCAACCCGCCTTCGAAAAGCCCTAGCGCCTTCATTCTTGGAGCCAAGGACAGCCAAGTCTTGACAGCAAGTGGCGCCGTAGTGGCTCCTGGGCTATTAACGCCCCAACAAGGTCCTGTTCCTGCGTGGTCTAATGTGCAAGGCTATTAACCCCCGAACAGGGTCATGTGCCTAGGTGGTCTAACGTTCAGTGCTGAAGCATGTGTATAGTGCAAGCGTCTGGACCAATGCCGTGAGGGGGAACCCCATGAATGCACGATGACTGCCAGGAATCACCATTTTTGCAGTCTTTTGGGATGTTTGTGCTACCCAAACCCCAAAAGTGTGGAAAATAATAGCCCTAAACCCAGAATAATAGCCATAAAGGCCATTATTTTGCACACTTTTGGGGTCCAGGTAATTATGAGTTCCCACCTCTTCTGTTCATCAAGATGGAAACCTTCGCGGTCACAACGCCGCGTGATGGATTCAGTGCGGTTTCCTAAAACCGAATGCGAGTGCTCGGTTGATGTTACTGATACCTGAAAATGTTGTTTTTTTGCGCTAAGGACGCTGAATCCCCAACCCTGCAGTCTTCACGCCGTTCAGATTTTCTTCCTGGGCCCTTGGACCTTTTAGGGGACCCTTAAGGATACATATAGGGTATTGTTTTCAGGATTACTCGTACAATAATTAGGCGCCAAACACAATCGTCCACGCCAGGTCTCAGTCACACTTCTTCATTGGGGTGGCGTACAACTCCGCAAAGCGATACACCCAGAAGGAATTGCGTGAAGAAGCTACATAGTAGCCTTTGGGCAGACATCCCCTGTTCTGAAGCAGCCGTTTAGCACCTAGCCTTGGACTTTCGAACTAAGCCGTACCCTGGGGATTCAAACAGCCCAATTATCCTAAACCCTAAACCCTAAACCCCAGACTTTGGGGCCCAACGTAGGTATACTTTTTATATTTGGATAGGTCTTGGCCATCAGGGCTTAAAACTTGGAACTTCAATCCTTCAATCTTCTCAACTTGCATTTTCCTGGCCGAAGCCCTGAATCCCTCAATGCCGTAAGGGGTCCAAGTGCCCAACATATTGTTTTGATTCTGGCACTCGTCACGGTCGTATACGTTTGGGGCTCAATTTTTCGAATAACCCTAAACCCTAAAACCCTAAACCCTAAAACCCTAAAACCCTAAACCAAAAAACCCTAAACCCTAAAACCCTAAAACCCTAAACCCTAAAACCCTACAACCCTAAAACCCTACAACCCCAAAAACCCTAAACCCTAGAACCCTAAAACCCTAAAACCCTACACCCTAAAACCCTAAACCAAAAAACCCTAAACCCCAAACCCTAAAACCCTAAACCCTAAACCCTAAAACCCTAAACCCTAACACCCTAAAACCCAGACTTGAGCCACAGGTGCTGACCACCGTAGTCTTCACGTTCACTTTCCTGTCGCCTGGCAGGATTGCGTTCCCTAAAGAAGTCAAGACTTCATTTGAGCTATAGTCTAAACTCCTTAAAGGGGGGATTATATAGGGTTTAGGGTTTAGGGTCTAAACTCCTTAAAGGGGGGTTATATAGGGGATTCTATAGCGAACTACTATAGGGGTTATTAAGGGGGATACTAGGAGTTTAGACAATGGCTCATTTAGGGTTTTGTGGTTGGAACAGCCTTCGGGGTGGGCTAGTTTCCGGCTACTTAGTTCTACAATTATAGCAATGTGTTTATAGAGTCCAAGGCTTGTTTTTCCTTCAGTGCAGAAAGATCGGGTCATGTTTGGCTCTGTTGTGGCTGGTATTTATGCCTGACGACAGTCACCACCCCTGTTTGCAGCTTCCCTAACGAGGCTAGCCCTACCACCCCACCACGTGATGACGCCAACTTCGCAAGCCCCCATCCCACCGTGGACTTTTACACACCAACGAAGAACGAGCCTAAATGAAGACACGCAACACGTATCTCGCGTAGACTATAAACGTGCCACACACCACACAACACGCAGAACTCTCCCCTCCATTCTCCACTCCACGCTATGCTATCCACTGTCCATTCCACATTCGACTCCAGTTTGCACTCTGGACACGAAGGTCCAAAACCGACGACCATTACGAAGACGGCGAATTCAAGGGCCCCCATTCTTCTGACTTTTCACGCTTTGGACCCGCGACAAAGACACGCGAGTCCACAAGCGACGACGGTTGTGAGAATGGTCACTTGCTGGGCCGGACTTGCAGGCAACGAGCTACTTGCGCAGGCCTCGTGGATGTGTGCAAAAGCTGGCGAAAAAGGAACGCAAGGATGTTTGGCCACCTCTTGGACCCCAGGATCCCAACATATAAAACGGGAACCCTTCTGCCCTTCTGCGGAGCATTCAGGAATAGGAATTGGAAATTGTGGTTCAGCCAGCTCCTCACCTAGGCATTGTGCAATTTTGACCTTGCAAAGTACCAGGACCCTCCAAGTACCCTTATTTGGAGATATATGGTCCCTAATACTGGGTACTTAGGCCCTAATAGAGGGTAGGAGGAGGGTCTAGGTAATGAACTTGGTTTAAGTCTTTTTGTGGGGGCTGAGCAAGGAACAGGTGATCGTGGCTCAGTTCAGCAGCCTTGCGAGGGCAATTTTGGAGTGTGATTGGGATGTGAAGTAGTATAGCTCAATGCTTAATGTAATACATCGTAAGTGGTCCAGTGTGGAGTGTGTGTGTGGGTGTGTGTGTGTGTGAAGTGTGTGAAGTGTGTGAAGTGTGTGAACAGCTGCACAAGGTTGCATTGCGCAGTCCAAAATGGGACGTTCATTGTGGCGGTTTTTGCTCTGTGCCGTCCCAGTCCCTATTGCTCAGAGATCTTCCCAAGGAAAAAATCCTGTGCATCCAAACTCCGACACCCTGAATCCAAAATTCCTGAAAATCTGAGGCCCCAAAGATGCTAGGGATCAATTCTTGGGACCCAAGTTTCTCAAAAGCTCTCATACAGTTGATACTGACAATCGTGCAGGTTGACTCCTGGTATCATTCGTATACGAAGGTCAAGCAGGTCCCTTGCATTACTTGAAATTTGAACCCTCACCCCTTCTCAATAGATAGCAGCCTGTATACCCGGATCTCCCAGGCTATTGGTATGGGTATTGGGGGAGGTGTAGCTAGCCCCTTAACACAGAGCTTGTTGTACATGTAATCATTGAGGCCTATCCTAACCCTAGATCCTCGAGAATGTAGATCCCCAGGGTCAAAAAGATTTAGGAAGCCAAAGAAGGACAAAATAAAACACACAAGGACAACTAAATGTTATCCCCATAGAGGCAATATGAGGCAGCCCCTAAACCCTTAACCCCTAAACCCTAAACCCTCAACCCGCAATTCCTAAACGCCAGAACTCTAACTCCTAGAACCCTAGAACCCTAAACCCCTAAACCCTAACTCCACCCTTAGGCTCCGTCTGTGGTCTTGTGTAGAGGAACATCCATCTTTGCTCCTCGGGCGCAGCTTAGGAACATTATGGATTAGAAACGGGGTTTAGGGTGTAGGGTTATAGTTGAAATTTCCCTTGAAGGGGGTTATATGGGGGACTACTTTAGAGCACGACTATAGGGGTATTAAGAGGGATACTAGGAGTTTAGACTATGGCTCATATAGGGCAGGAAGTATGCGGGGATCCGACCCCCAAAGTGGAGAATGAATTGGAAAGAACATGGGGAATGAAATGACACATGATGCCGGAATATGGAATGCCTGGCCTACCTCCCTCCTCTAGACTACTCCCTCCCTCTCCCAGGCTTCTCGTTAATTAGCCGTAGTTGAGGCTAATTAAGATTAATCACGCGGGAACCTCAGGCAGGGGTTGGTATAGGGGTGGTCACATACTGTTGAAAATCAGGCGGTCTTCTTCCCAGGAAGCACTTTAGAATTTAGGCCCTTACACTACGGCAAGTTGTCCGAATCGTGCACTCTTCTGGAATTCCCTGCATGATTTGGCCGCCGTTTAACATTTACACATGGACACTCGTGTTGACAGCGCGCTCTTTGGGACATTCTCAAACTCTGAGGGTCCAATTTCCCAAAACTATATATGCGTAGGCTGCGAAGCCTGTGTAAGTTTGGGCCCAACGTATGTGCCGTCCTCATGTAAACCTAGACCTTACATAAGGACGCATGTGGATTATGCCGTAGCAGGGGACATTACTTCGGACAGATCCC
Organism: Symbiodinium pilosum; assembly: GCA_905231905.1. Lineage (NCBI taxonomy): Eukaryota > Dinophyceae > Suessiales > Symbiodiniaceae > Symbiodinium > Symbiodinium pilosum. The sequence goes on along the minus strand of CAJNIZ010001979.1, from coordinate 7,767 downwards.
AAACTTTCCCTAAACCCTAAACTCTAAACCCTGAACCCTAAACCCTAAACCCCATGTAACCTCCCCGTTAAGAGGTTTAGAGACTCCTGAAGCTGCAAACCCTAAGCCGCTCTGCTTGCTTTGCTTCCGCTGCGCTCTTGCTTTATCATGCTCACGATTCAGTTACACAGGGTAGAGTGTTTAGGGGTTTAGTGTTTAGGTTTCTGGAGCGATAATGGAAAAGATTATAGAAGCTACTCTAGGGCATAGGGCTCAGGGCCTAAAGGGTTTAGAATGGAAAAGAAAATGGAAGCTACTATATTATATAGGCTTAGGGGTTTAGGGATAATGGAAAAGGTAATGTAAGCTACTATATTATCTAGGAGTGATATAGGGGTAATATAGGGATTCCAGGACTGGGAGTTTATAGGGTACCCAAGGGCTCCAATGTAGTTCCTTTCGGTTTTTTTTTGGTAAGGGGACGGGAAGGGAGTATAATATACTACCCAGAGTCGTCGTGTCCTTGCCGAAGTAACATGGGGCCACAATGCTTACAACCTTGTTTCGGGGCATACTGTTTTTTTCATGTATTTTAATGGTGACAAGGGTTAATCTTCGTAAGTATTCAAGCATCCTTGACTATAAGTTCCTAAATGAAATGGCCCTGACCTGGTTCCTGAGTCCAAGCTATGTGCCCTTACGTGAGCTTTTGGGGTCTTGTAGGTGGATAAAAGCATATAAAAACAGCACAGATATCAGGACTGCAGAAGTAATGGCCAATACTGAAGGCCCAAAAGTTCCAACATTCGATTTATATACCTTCGGGGGATGCCACGGGGCTCATTCTGCCACTTGCATTCGTGGACTCCATTGCAGAGCTGCTGCAGTCCTCAGCTATGTACAGCAGGATGCCCAATGGCTTCTATGCATTTCTTTTTTGAGCTTGTTGGTGTTTCTGGGCAAGCGGCTATAATGTGTACTACCCAACAAGGAACTGCATAGGAGGTTCTGGGTACCTTCGGGGACCTACGGGATATGTGGAGATTGTCAACAACGAGTCCTGAGCTCTCTCGAGGACCAATGCATGAAGAGTATTTTGGTGGTTTAGGGTTTAGGCGCCAGACCCCTAAACAGCCTGACCGCCAAAACACCCACGTTTACGTCCTCAACCCTGAATCCTAGACCCAAATCTGAAATCCTGAGCCGTAAAGCAAGCCTCAGCCTTTAATCCCAAACGGCGAAACGGAGACTGCTAGATGCCCAGAAAGCCTAGTACTCCCAAAGTGGAGAATATACCTGGAATGATATTAGGGATCCTAATTAAGCGCTCAGCCTAAACCCGAAACCCTAATCCCGAAACCCTAATCCCGAAACCCTAAACCCGAAACCTTAACTCCAAACCCTAAACCCTAAACCCCTCCAGTCAGCAACCCCTCCATAGTTGTGGAAAACCGCGAGATGACTGCAGACCCGCGAGCTTTAAAACACAGCTTAGGTGCTTGGACCCCTGGAGGCGCTTTGGATTAGGATCTAATTAGGGTTTTGGGTTAACCTGGGGTTTCTAGGCGTTTAGGGTTTAGGGTTTATGGGTTTAGGGTTTTAGGGTTTTAGGGGATTAGGGGTTTGGGGTTGAGGGATTAGGGTACGTGGGAGTTTCTCTACATGGGCTTACGCTTAGGGATTGTAAATCGAGGGTACGGGATGAACTGATTATTTTCAGAGGTTTAGGATTTCCGATTTTCTCAAATGAGCGGTACTTCACGGACCTCCAGGCCTTTTCGGAATTCATTATGACCCTACACCCTCCACCTAGCGCTATGATACCCTAACTACCCAGTATTGGGGACCATATACCCCGACTTAAGGCTAGTTCGAACTACGATGGAGGTAATCCCCTGTTCGGTCTGAACTGTGGTTCCCAGAACGTTGCAGCGTGCGCGTACACTCCCCCAAACTAACATGGAAACCCATATAGCCCCCCTTTAAAGGCACTGTAGTCTTTATAGGGCCCCTTTTTAGGTTTCCATGTTAGTTTCCGGGAGGGTAGGTGTGTAGAAGCTTAGAGGAGATTTACTTAGCGGCCAGGGTTCATGGATAGGTTTAGGGCGCAGGAGTCTAGGTTTAGGGGTCAGGGCTCTGGGATTTTGGCTTGAAACTTTGGCGTGGTGGGTTTTGGTAGGGACTATACAGGTGGGGTTGAAATCGAGATCAAAGCAAGTTGCAAGTAGGTTTTACATGAGGTAGCTGTCGTCATAGCCATGCCCCTGGCTATTCTATGTGCTTGAAACCGTAAGTCTAAGTATGGCGATGGACAGCATTGGGATGGCAGTTGTTAAGTGTTGCAGCGTTGCCAACATGGAGTTGCCCTTCATGCCAACATGAATCACCGCACTCCTAGTAGTGAATATTCCCCACGGGAGACCGTACATTGTGGCGACATAGGGTTGGGGGGTGGTAGTACTGCCTAGAACCCCATACCCTACCCCCTTTTCAGGGTTCCCGAACTTCACGTCAAGTATCTTCTATATGCAACATTGCGTACCTAGAGCAAGGCATAGGGTATGGGGGTCTAAACCCAAAACCCTAAACCCCTAAATCCAAAAACCCTGGACCCAAAACCTCGAAACCCAAAAGCCCAGACCCAAAACCCCTAAACCCAAAAACCCCGGACCCGAAACCCTAAAGCCCTAGCTGTTCATCGACCGGTCCGGTGAACGGGTGGCAGTTGGGGCTTGCAGCTGGTGGTTCAATGACACACAAAGGTTCGGGTTTCGGGATTGGGCAAAAAATCAGGGTTTAGGGTTTAGGGAAAATTTAGGGTCCTTATCGCAGCACCAAAACCCTGAAACCTTAAACCTACATGCAAGCTTGTTGAGAATTTTTTGTATTTTTGAGAGTGAGCCGTCGCAGGACGAGAGGACGGTTTCTGAAGAAGCATTTCGTCGGCAAGCTGGTTCCCTAAAAGGCTTTGGGTAAAAAGGTGTATGCTGTGGGATTAGGGTTTAGGGTGTATGGCTTAGGTACGGATTAGGGTTGAGCGTTTGGGTTTTCAGTACGCGGGTTAAGTGGCTTCAGGTTTATGGCCCAAGGTTTTGACCTCAAACCCTAAAGCCTAAAAGCGCTGGGCTTCAAGATGTGGTTTTTGGAGTTTCGGGCACATTTCTTGCGCCCAACCCCAGCTACCATCATCCCTTCTGTTTAGGTACGGTCTTGGAGCATGTAGTTGTTCGGAGCCGTGCTACAAGCCCTCCCCTGAGGCTGCTAAGGGTTTAGGCTTTAGGCATATGATGGGCTTTCTGGGGGAAGGCCGGGGCTTTGAGGGCTAAGGCTTGGGATCTCAATATGGCGGTCCAAGATCGTTAGAGTTATACCGGATTCCCATAACCTCAGGCACTAAACCGCAGTTTTTGGCATACCTTGATGCAAAGCCCACAGTCACACTCCCATGCGATGCATCCTGCCTCAGTCCCAACAACCACCAATTCCAATCCCAAGCGGGAAAGTGATTTACGTCCAACGGGCCGAGGGGAACCCAAACCTGCAGCGCGCAGGCCTTACCCAAGGCCTTTCATGTAGCTCCTTTTTGGGTTTGGTATGGTATTGCTATAAAGCACTAGTCTATTCCACCCAAGACATGAAATACATGAGGGTTCTGAGTTGAAGGACTAAGCTTTGCTTGCCAACCGTTTGAATGCCAGCAGAGTTGTTTCGGTGCAGGGCTAGCTTACCGCCACTTATTAGGGAGAAAGGGAACATGATCCCTATAGAATATATTCCCTCATTTCCTTCTAATCACCAGTATGCTTAGGGTTCAGGGCTAGCGCCGCCTTCAGCATGATGCATGCGCCTCTGGTAGGTGGAAGCTGGACTGCAACCAAGGCAAACTCGTGGTTTAGGGTTAAGTACCCAACAATTAGGTCCCGTTAAAGGGGGATAAGTAGGGATATATAGGGGTATATAGGGTTAAGGGTTACCCTAAATCCTAAACCCTGCATGGGAACCTATAGGTTGACACTCAAGGGACAACCCCTTCAGCTGAAGGCCTCTAAACGCTCTAGTCGCTTGGCCGCACATGGAGGCTCTTCAGTCAGGTTTACCTGGTGGTTTCAGCATGACTGATTATTACCTGGACCCCAAAAGTAGGTAAAACAACAGCCCAAAACCATGAAAAACAGCCCAAAAGGCAATTATTTTACATATTCTTGGGGTTCAGATAACAACTAGCACAGCTTTTTGGAAACCTCCTGGGACTCCATAGGATATGTTTTGGTTCAAGGTGAGGGTAGGAGCAAATCCCAGCTGGAAGATTTTGTGGCAAGCCTGTGCTCCTATGTGTTTGCTCTTTGATGGCTTTCAGATTTTTGAATTTCATGTTCATGACATGGGGAATACTGCCCTCGGATCCTCAATCCTCACCTGAGACCATCATTTATTCATTATAAGCCCAAAACCCTAAACCCATATTGCCCCTTCTCACTCCGAAAACGCGAACAAAGGACCTCCTGAGCGTTATCTTGCTTTGGTGGATCCTTCTGGAGCCTTTGGGGCATGGAAGCCAGCAAGAGGCCTTCGGGCTCGGCAACAGAGGTCTAGGGGTTTGGGGGGTTTGGGGGTTTAGGGGTTTAGGGGTTTAGGGGTTTAGGGGTTTGGGGGGTTTGGGGTTTAGGGGTTTAGGGTTTAGGGTTTAGGGTTAAGGCTTAAGGGTTAGGTTGTTGGGTTCAAGGGTGTAGGGTACCATCATGGACGACCACTTGAAAAGTAACATGGAGAAATTGGTGGACATTGGGTTGTATAGATTTCAGGCACTGACATGCAGTTTCCATTTAAAGGCAAACCCTACTATCTGCCATTCATATATACATATGATTGTGAGCTATAGTCTAAGCTCCTAGTTTCCCCACTTGGTAACCCCAACAATACTCCCTCATATACTCTCCTATATAACCCCCTTTAAGGAGTTCAGACTATATAGCTACAGCAAAGCTTGAACTTCTTAGCCCTGATTATTGGGGAAAAGTATATATATATATATCCCTAAGCCCTAAGCCCTAGAATATGTATGAGAGTACATACATATATAGATATATCCCTAAACCCTAAACCTATATGTTAGTTTAAGCTACTTAGCCGTAATCCAGGATGGTGAGGTGGGGCTTAGAGATTCCAAGGAGGCAGAGGCAGTCATCTGTAAGTGGGTTTAGGGTTTAAGGGTTTAGGGTTTAGGGTTTAGGGTTTAAGGGTTTAGGGTTTAGGGCTTAGGGTTTAAGGTTTAGGGTTTAGGGTTTAAGGTTTAGGGTTTTTCAAAGCTCAGAAGCCCAGACTTACAGGGGCTAAGTAGGGAACGAGGGAATATGTTCATGGAGGGCTTAGGTTTTGAGGTTTTAGGGTTAGTAGGGAATAAAGCAATACATTATATAGGGTTTAGATAGGAATTGTGATCCACTATTCCCTGCGAACTACCAGATGAGGGGTTTAGGGTTGAGGTTTCACCTTCCTATTCTGTTACGCAACGCGGCCGGACTTCTTTCAAAGTGATATGAGCCATAGTCTACACTCCTTAAAGGGGGGTTATACGGGGGATGATATAGGGGACTAGTATTGGGGTCTTAAAGGGGATACTAGGAGTTTAGACTATACATATGGAACATGAGATGGAAGCATTATGCAGCGGTGACGTAGAGGGTTAGAATCCCTGAAGAAAGGGCAACCCTAAACTCTGTGCCCACTACCGCAATTGGCGAGGAGAAAAGTCCTAAACCCTCAACCCTAATCAGGCTCTTTGGATTCTTTAAGGGGATTCAGGGTTGAGTGTTTAGGGTTGAGGGATCTCGGGTCAAGGATCGAGGGATTCAGGTTCTAAGGTTGAGGGATTCAGGGTCTAGCGATCTGCCAGATCCCCACATCCAACACAACTGAAGAAGGACCTTCTATCATTTCCCTAGTAATCTGTAAGCGGATGCCGAAGCCCATTATAGAGGGCCGCTTCATAAAGGAGTTCCAACACTAGGGGCCTTTATAATTTCAGTGCCCTAAACCCTAAACCCTAGACCCCTGAACCCTAAACCCCTAAACTCTAAACCCCTAAACCCCTAAACCCTAAACCCTGAGCCTTAAACCCTAAAACCTCACTACAGGCGGCTGATAGGCCAAGTTACGCAGGCTGCGGCCTTTGTCCTAACGTTCATGGAAGCCCCCTTGGATCCCTTAAAGGATAGAGGGGTTTAAGGGTTTAGCGTTTAGGGTTTGGGGTTTAAGGTAGTTCTATGTTCGTCTTTGGGAGCGGGTAATGCCTGGAGGAGTGGAGTAGGGGGATATTTTCAGGGTTATATAGAGGGAAGTACCCTATTCCCTGCTACATTAGGGTTCAGGATTTAGTGTCTAGGGCTTAGGGTTCAGATCTTGGGTGTATATTCCAAATTGCTGCATAATCTCTGGCAACCCCGCCAGAGGAGAGCTCAGAGTTTTGGGGCGAAAGGGTTCCTTTATGTTCCTTTGGGGTCAGCATTTCCAGAGGTAGAAGGCTCAATGTTCCTACCTTTCCAGTTACGATGCCCTCGTTTTGAGATCAATCCGCCCGAATGCACCTGAAATTCAGAAGCCTTGATGAAAATTCATTGTCTTCCTGCCAAATCTTCGTATGGACCAAAATGCGAACTGCGCCAAACCCAAATCTGGTTATCTAGGTACCCAAGCAGCCCTCAACCCCAAATCATGAACTTCTAAACCCGATAACCCGATGTCTGAAACTCTGGACCTTAACAACCTGAACATCTGAGCTTTACTTACTTACATCCCTTAATCTTGGACCCTAAATGCTGACAACTGGATCCTGCAGCTTCACCTTCACATCCCTAAGCCCTTAACCGTTTAAATGCTGAACCCCTAAAGCCATTCCCCTGGATCCCCCCCAAGACAGGCAGGAGCAGGCGGTGCTCTCTCCGTTGCGTGGCGTGTGGGGCTGAAGAGGCCGGGCCTTTGCGAAGTTGCGGCTAAGGAATTTGTTTGATGTCATATTGTGGGTATATGGTAAATAATGGGGCGCACTTAGTATTGTAGTAACTTAGTTTAAGGTCCTTAACAGCAACGCCGTCTGCCACACCATGTAACTACACCGTGCAAGCGTTTAGGGTTCAGGGTTTGGGCCTTTTAAGCTTAGGGTGTAGGGACCCTGAACCCTAAACCTGGTAGGAGTTGGGGCTTTCGATTTGCGGGACAGGCTTAGCAGACTCGAGGCCAAGGGGCCATGCGTTCCCTGAATCGATCTGAACCCCCATCAAGGCTCTGAACCTGGCTCGAGGGTTCAGGGTTTAGGGTTTAGGGTTCCGGTTCAGGGTTTAGGGAGGCAATGGAAGCCGCTTCATAGTATTTTGAGGAGGGTGGCAGAACTGCCCTACAGATCCAAGCACCCAACTGCTCAGGCTTGAATGGTTTTTTCAACCCCAGGTGCTAAACCCTGAGCCAGCACTTGGGCCTTGAAGGGTGGAGCTCAAAATTGGAGAGTTGCAGGTCCCAGACATTTCGGACACTATATATCCTAAACCCTATAAACCTCAGGCCCTAAGACCTAAACCCTAAACCCTAAACCCTAAATCCTAAACACCCAAACCCTAATTCCCGGTCTAAACCCCAGCCTTACGCTCCCTGTTTGAGATGAGAAAGCCCTGCAGTGAGGAGCCGGTGAGTCTTGGGGCTGAGGGAGGTCAGTTTTGGGGTTTTGGGTTTAGAGCTTAGGGTTTAGGGTTTAGGGTTTGCTGTGATGTTGCCGTGCAGGATGTGTGAGCAGGTGTC
>CAJNIZ010001977.1:0-25098 GCA_905231905.1 Symbiodinium pilosum | reverse complement strand
ATATATATATGGGGGGGGGGTCCCAAAATTAGGAGTACCTTTTTCGGGGTCCCTATAAGAAGGACTTTTGTATTTTTTTGGGTCTATATTGGGGTCCCCTTATTTTGGGAAACTACCATATACATATATATATATATATGTCCTGTTCTGACATACACAGGCACAAATTAGTTTCCCTTCAGAAAAACCGACAGGCTAAGCAGGCTGTGCAGAAAGAACCCCCATGGAGGGACCCTTCCAAAGCTTAGGAGGTTTTGGGTTATATAAGGTTATATTGGGGTTATATTTGGGCAATATAGGGATGATGGAAAAGAAAATGGACACTACTTAGGGTTTAGGGTTTAGGGTTCGGGGTTTGGGCTTTCAGGTTTAGGTGTGTAGGGTTCAGGTTTTAGGGGTTAGGGGTTTAGGCTTCAGGGTTTGGGGCGTAGGGTTTCGGTTTTACCTGTTTCCAATGAACTTCTTTTTAGGGTTTGGTAGGGCCTCTGGTTTGGGCCATGATTCTCACCGACCCTTCCCTGAAAAGGCGGGGTCCAGGTATGGGTCAAGGCTCTTACAATCCTAAGCCCTAAGCCCTAAATAGTAGCTTCCATTGTATTTTCCATTATCCCAGTCTAACCCCTGTAATCCCATATATATACCCTGCTATACTATACTAGTTCCCATTTGTTTTTCCATTATCCCAATATAGCCCCATATACCCGCGTATAAAGCCCTTTAAGGGTACCCCTACTTTTGGGAACTTTAGACTTTGGGGAGTGCGGCATGTGCGGTTCCCATTGGGGAAATGTTCCAGGGTTATTTTGGGGGGTATATAGGGGTTATATGGGGATAATGGAAAATAACATGGAAGCTACTATTTAAGGTTTATATAGGGAAGAACGGAGAATCAAATGGAAAATTATATGCAGCATGAAATGGAAACCCTAGGTCCCTCTAAGGGGGTATATAGGGATATTACCTACTATAAGGGAGAACCAAATGAAAAGAACATGGACAATGAAATGGCAACTGGGGAATATAGAGGGAATTGCGCTTACCTGCCCTCAAACCAACATGTGGAATCCTTTGTCCGTTATGTTTCATGGGCTCGCCTACTACCCACTTAAGTGAGCGCCTGAGAGGGGTAAGGGAAGTTATAAGCGAACCCACTGATTTCGGGACCCTCACGGGGATTCGTTGGTAGAACCAACATCTCAAATCTTTGACCTCGAAACCCTGAAACCTGAGCCCTCAAACCGAAAGCTCAAGCTAAACTTGACACCTGAAGCCAACCCCCTAAACCCTAAACCCTAAACACCCTAAACCCTGTAGGAACAGCTCATACACCCAAGGTCAACCTTCAGGCTCGGCACTCAGCCAACAAGAAACATTAACATGCGCGGTTTAGGGTTTAGGTTTTAAAAAAGATCTCAATGACTTGTGTCGACCGTTAGTGTACGGCGGGGCCGAACCTAATCTGCTTCAGAAGCCTGAAAGGTACCAATATTATGCACTACATTGCTTTTCTATTGCAAAATATAAGCCTGAGCCCAAATGCTCTTCTGACTGAATCGGTCCCTATAAGCATTGAACAGGTCGAGTGGCAGTCTTTCGGGGTATTGGACCATTCGGACCTTCTGGTTGCTTCCAATCTGTACCATCCTGGAAATGGGTTTAGGGTTGTTTTCATATGCTTTGAGTTGTTTTTATAAAAGCAACTCGAGGTATCCACTATTGGTTTTTTTTTTTTTTTATAAAACAACTCGCAGTAGCCACTGTTCTTTTTGTAAAAACAACTTAAAACAACTTGAAGTAGCCACTATTGCTTTTATAAAAACGACTTGAAGTAGCCACTATTATTTTTATAAAAACAAATTAGTGCTCGCGCCAGCCTTTGGGGTGAGACGCTCCGGCATCAGTATTACGGGTTTTAAAACCAACGGCTTGTAGTTTGCAGCTTAGAGGTGGGGGCCCTAAACCTAAACCCTAAACCCGTGGGGGCTGAAGTGCTTAGAGTTTGGCAGCGTCAGCGTCAATGATTGGCCTTGGGGAGCTGCTTCTCGTAGCAATTGAGGCGCGTGGTGAAAGCTGACAGATTGTGTAAAGGGTCTGTGTTGAGTCAATGGGGCTTCGTCATAGGGCACCTATAGGAATGACGTGAAACTTATGCTCACCATACGGACAAGCATTTTCTTCTACATAAAAGGCTTAAAATTGGTGTCCCCCAAAAATACACCTATATAACCCACTTTAAGGAGTTTAGACTGCAGTTCTTATGGGGCTGCCATGTTACATGAGGAGGAGTGCTACTTGCGGGGCGGATAGGCCCCCGAACATTTCCACGTGCGCTCTTATAACGTGAGCTAAGGTACTTGGAGGGTCTTACGGGGGACTTCCTAAGTAGGCTAATAATTAAGATAACTAGGGTTACTACATAAGTTATAGGGGTTCTTAACCTACTTACTTAGTCTCCCTGATCCTCCAGGTAATCATACCTTCCTGTAGGCTATGAGAAGACATTGGAGAAGGCATCGCCTTTTGCTTCGCCTGCAAATGCCCTGGGAAAGACCACTAATGCCCTGCAGGTTTGCGGGGGACCATGGATTGTAGGGAGCTGTAGCCGATAAATGTACCGAGGCTCTAGAGAGATTCCGTCTCACATGCCAAGCTAAGCACAGAGGAGTGAAGAAGAAGCCACCGACATGATGGGATACCATCTCATCTTCCATTTGATTTTGCATTTGATTCTCCATCAGCCCTATGTAACCCCCATAGTTCCCTATGTTATCCCTACATAACCCCTATCGTACCCTACATCATCCCTACATAACATTGCCTCCTTGAGTTGAAACAGGGAGCTTGCGTTCCCTCTGGGAGTTTGCCTGAAGTACTTTTCCACTACAAGAGAAAGTCAGATCGAAGAGCACGATTTGTAGCAAGAACCCAATCAAACGGAACCAGAGTATAGCATCGGAATAATAATACTTGTGTAGTTCAAGGGTTCTAAGGTATGGTCCAGCCTCTCAATTTCAGTCGATCTGACGACCTGATACCACTCAATCTCAAACTTAAAGCTCAGCCTGACCAACACAAACAACAACGTCCTTGATGGAGTTGAAGTATAACCTGCGCACCGCTAGCTCCGCCGAACTGCTACTTCTACTGGTCCTACTCTTGCTCCTGATCGTGCTCCTACTCCTGCTCCTCCTCCTGCTCCTGCTGCTGCTGCTGCTGCTGCTGCTGCTAATTTCCTGTCACCACTACCGTTACCACCACCAGCGCCAGGACGAGCACCACTATCAATACAAGCAAACTACTCCTCCTCCTCTTCCTCCTGATGCAGGCATGGCGGGGGAAGTTCGCAAGTTCAAACAACCTTGGAGGAGTTTTCATTGCCGGTCCGCACACCTCATATACCTGGCTTTTGGTCCTTCACAAAGATGATGGCGCTACCAAAAGTTCCTTCTTTTGATATCCATATCAACAGTATTCCTAGTACTAACTCAATACTGATCTTATACGAGTACTGCTACTATTACTAACACGAATACCTATACTGAGAGGAATGCTTTCTGGAGGTTTCGGCCTAATTGGCGTGGCCCCTTGGCCGCAAGTACGTACTTTCCAAAATTCCAACTGTGTAGGGAGGGGTTATGCTTATACCTCTTTTCGAGTGGTCATCAACCATCTAAATAGCTAGGCACAAACTTGCAAGTAGATCTAAACAGGAGATCAAACGTTCATGGCAGCATGAAGGATGCAGCAACATGAGTCCTTTTGCCGGCAATTCAAAACCTGGACCATAAACCCTAAACCGCAAACTCTGAACCCTAAACCCTAAACCCGAAACCTTAAGCCCTAAACCTTTGCCGGTAGCGTGTTTCAGCGCAATGAAGTCATTATTCCCTTGTTCCCTACTAAACCCGAAACCCAGAACCCTAAAAATTATGTGTCTATATCTCTATAGATACACACACATATATATATACCCTTATTCCCTACTACCCCCCAGTAACCCTGTATAATCATATATAGTACTCAGCACATAAAATCCTTAAATGTACCGAAACCTATTAAACTTTCCTTTCAATACCCGAATATCTCTCGGATTCCTCGAAACAAGCTTGAACCCTAAACCCGGAACCCTAAACTGAGCCTCTTTTGGGAGGGGCTAAACGAGGTTCCGTCCCGAGTTGTGGTTTGAAGGCTTCAGCAGTTCGAAATTCGCATCAATTAAGGGCTTCTGGTTTTGGGTTCTTAGGAATTTCCATAGATCCACCCCAAAGCACTAGAATCCTCATCATAACTACTAGTACCCCCAACAGGCATCCCGAAGTTTTGGGGAAAACCCCTTTACCCTAAACCCTAAACCCCTAACCCCTTTCAGGACCTCGTCTGGTCCCTGTTGAAGGGTGTTGGCAAGTAAGCTGCATAACTTCGGCGGCTGTCATCAGTCAGCACGTACCTGGGCTACGTAGGCCTCTAGGGCTGGATACAAAAACGTGTGCTATCTATGATGTCTACAATAACAGTTGCAGTTTTATGAGGTAATCCCTAACGAGGCAGGGCAACTTGCCTCACCAACGGAGAACCAGATGGAAAAGAATCTTGAAAATTGAATGGAAACTGGGGTGATGCAGAGTTGTAGGGTTAGGGGTTGGTAGGAGTACTACCCATCTATCTGTAGTAGTAAGTATATGCAGCTGTGGGATACTGTATTACCTCGTTACAACTTGGCTTTCCCCTATGGGCCCTTAACCTGGGGCTACTCGCAACCTACGCTGCACAAACCCAACCCAACCCCCTTAGTTGGACCTAGGTACCCCCGTATTAGGAGCGCATGGTCAGGACCTTACCTTGGGGATACCTAGAGGGCCCATTACACCTTACTTGAGGAATACCCTAAATGAGGATGGAGTCTCAAATCTGATCCAAAAGGATTTAAGTATTTTACTTGATTCCGTCTAATGAATGACATAGGGCTCCCGGGAAAGTCTGCGCTGCATGTAGGGTTTGCGCAAAAGCTTGTTCAGGGTGAGTGCTATTTGTGTGTGTGTGTGTGTGTGGGTGCCCACGGCTGTAAAGCGTGCAGATCTTGACATCTGAGTTGTTGTCTGAGCTTCTAGTATCCCCCTTAATAGCCCTATAGTAGTCCCCCCTATGTAGTCCCTTATACAACCCCCCTTAAGGAGTTTCGAGTATGGCTAATCTAGCCTTTGGGCTTTGTAGCAGGGAAAGAGGCCATCATGACGGCCTGGAGCCTAGAACTCAGGATGTAGCAGCGGGGGCGAGTCCCAAACCCTAAAACCTAAACCATAGGACATAACAGAATGAATCAGAACTTGAACTCTTTTTTGGGGGGTTTAGGGTTTAGGGTTAGGGTTTAGGGTTTGGTTGCCAACCCATCGCTACCAAGGAATCTGATCGCCTGAAATTTGCACATGCAGCACTTCGAGTCAAGGTCTCCAGGCTTGGGCTTCAGGAGCCTGATGGATAACTTCCTCCTGTGGGGTTATACAGGGATATGGAAATGAAATCGAAACTACTATTTAGGGTTATATATAAGGATAATGGAAAATAAAATGGAAACTACTATTTGAGGATAAGGGTTCACTCAGCTTGCAAGCTATGAAATCCGGACTGCTCAGAAGCTCGCTAAATGATGAAACCCAAGTCTCTCAATCATCTTGTGAGCAAGGCCGCTAGGACAATCGGGGCAGGGGGTTCTCTGTGCCGGTGAAAGGCACACGGCACACTTTCGTATCACCAGTGGTCCCAGGCCCTCCGATAGAAGACCCGTTTTGGCAAATACGAGGCTCCATTGTCAGTTAAGGTGCTTTCAGGCCACCTTCAATTACCAGCTAGAAAGGCCCCTTTCCAGACCTCTAGGAGGACCCATCAAGTAGGAACCCGCAACATGGTACCCAGGCTACTACTGGGTGTCTAGGAACCTTTACTTAGGGAGATCTGCCTTATAGAGCCTAAACACTGAAGCCTAATATGCCCGTGATCTACCTCATACATCCTAAACCCAAAGCCCCAAATCCTGCATCCTCCTGTTTATAGATCCCGGGGGCCTGCGAGTCTCTAAGATCAAAAGCATCCAACAGGCTTCCCATAAAGAATCCGTACCAGGGTGTTCTAGATCTACTGCTGGGCTTGCTCGAAGGAACGATAGCTGAGTTACCATGATAAGGAAACCGTATAGTTCATCTCCCATCTGTTTACCTCCACATAATGCTAACTTAGCTTAAGTTCCTGAACAACCTTCCAAACTACAAGTACTATCGAGGAGCCCTGCATCTCTCAAAGCAGATTCCATCCCTAAACCCTAAACGCTAAACCTTAAACTACTACAAGCCAACCCCTGAACTCTGGACCCTAAACTTCTAGTCTGGCATACTAGTCCTACACGCAAAGCCGCTCTTCCCCAATACCCCGTGAGCTTTGAGGAACCATACTTGGAGGGTCAGGGGGACTTAGTAAGTAGGTTAATAACTAGGATATCTAGGGTTACTATTTGGGTTATACGGGTTATTCACCTGGTTACTAAGTCCCCCTGACCCTCCAAGTACGCCCTAAGCCTGAATCCCATGGCCCATACCAACCCTAAACCTGGAACGGTATCCTTAAAGGCTAAACCTTGCAACCCATTACTAGTCTATAGCCCCCCTTAAGTACATAGAATATGAAGTATAGGAGGATCTTATTACAATATACCCAAAGCCATATTCTATCTACTTAAGGGGGACTATAGATCGATTGCCCTGAGCTTTAAAAATCATGGCCCCTTCAAATGGTAGTTTCCATAAGAAAAACAAGGCCTCCTATGTACCCCCACATACCCTTGTTGTAGGGGCTCCCCAAAAAGGAGCTTTTGAAAGCCCCCACCCTGAACCCTACACCAGCCCTAGCGACGAAAGTATAAGCTTATCACATACTCCACAAGACCTAAATCAAGATGACAACCCTTAACCCTAAGCCCCTCACTTGGAGGGTCGGGGGACTTGGTAACTAGGTTAATAATTAGGATAGCTAAGCCCTGAACTCTGAACTCTAAACCCTAAACCTCAAGGATTTCAGGCTTGTACCCCTTAAAGGACACTTTGGGACTACCTTGGCTCACATAAGGGCTATTTTGGGGAAACCTTTAAGGGTACGACCTTAGGGGTACAACCCGGAACCCTCAAAAACTCTGAACCCTAAACCCTCTCAAGCCAAGCGTCTGCCAACCGGCACTGCTCAAGTCTCCCACAAGCTTTAGCCCTGTCTCCTAGAGCTTGGGTTTAAGGGTTAGGATTCAGGGTTTAGGATTAGGGTTTAGGGTCCGAGATTAAGGCTTAGTGTGTTGGGTTTAGGGATTCGGGCTTCGTGAAGTTGAACACTCAGGGTTTCTTTGTGGGGTTCTATTGGGGCAAAGGGGGTGTACAATGTTTAGGAAGTTTAGGACCCAGGGAAATTCCACGAATAAAGGAGAATCACATGGGAATTGAAATGGAAATTGGAGTGATCTTGAGGCAGCGTAGGGGTTCATAGCGGATAACAAAAGCATCTTGGTGACCCCAACTCCACACACATAACAAAAGGACCCTACAAAGATTTCATCCAAAATATGTCATAGCTTTAGGATCCTAATTTTGGGGATTGGGATTACCAAGCCGTTCTCTGATTATAGGCTTGATGCTCTAATTCAAGGAGATGAGGCCGCAGGGGAGGTTCAGAATTCCAAGTTCCAGCGGCTCCGAAAGGTCCCTATGTGCGGGGTTGTGCAACCGTGAACAGCCCTGCGTAACCTGGGTAAACTCATGAACAATTTTGAGGGGAACTCCACAGAGCATGTTTCAGCCCTCGGCCTCACTGATGCTTAGTCGCTCACGGGGGCGCGATGCAGCGACTCCGCTGAAGAGGTTGGGGATAATCTACGGGCTACTCTTGGGATCCATCCTAAACCCTCAACCCTGTGGTTCTGACAGGCAGTGACCACAAGGGATAATGATGATTATAGTCAGGTCCACATATATGCTCCCTTGCTACGCCACTATCGTCTCGTTGCATGTGGGATAACCTGGAGAAATGTACTGGCGCACATACCCTTAACGGCTGATGATTGTTGCGGAACTATTTCACAATTTGTGGAGTGGAGTGGAGGGACGACCGAGACCAAAGTCTGCCCCAAAATGGTATCACGTCTAGACTGACGGCTTACCGAAGAGGCCTACTCTGCTTCACATTCATGAAGAGCTCATGGCAGTTTGTATCCTTCGCTGTCAGGATCCTGTGAGGGGCATTGTGGAGGTCCACTGACTAAATCCTAAAATCACCCACACCTCAACCGCAATCCCTTTCAGCTGGAAGCTGCAAATGCGTGCACCTTCTAAGCATTCAGCAATACTATTCCAGTTGTATTGTGATTACCTGTGCTGGGTTCCCAGGGAAAGCAATGATGTACAAGCCAGGCAGGCCGAGGGCTGCTCTAGTCTACAAATGGCAGTGGCAGTCAGCGCCTGCAGGCCCTCGATAACAGGATACTTTTCCTGGCGCTGCTCTGCCTCTTCAGCAGTCTTATGCCGCAAGCTTGCATGGTTCGCATGCGTGGGAAAAAGCTTTCTGAGAGCTCCTTCCCGCCGCGCAGAAGGTTTTGGTTCTTGCAGAGCAGCCACTGGCTGTCCAGTCTGTGCCCTCATCTTGTTGGAGCCACTCACATCTTTTTTTGGCCGCAAAGTTCGCAACTTGCAAACCGGTGGCTGAGAGGATCTTACAACGTGAATGACACACCTCTGTCTGATCCCAAGGTCTATTTCGGTTTCCATGTTCCTTACCATTCACTTATCCATTCTTTTACTTATTAGGGGGGCCTCACTATAACCCTAAACCCTAAACAAATACATCCGTATCAGTCTTTAAGCAGGCCCCATATATCCCTAACCTTAAGCAGGAAGTTTGACATCCGTTGGAGGCTCCTGGCGAGGCTTCTCCCAGGCAGCCTGCACAATGCTTCGCGACTCAAAGCTCAGTTTACTGGGTTGGCCCCTAAAGCCCTTTGAAAAATGTCAGTATTTAGGGTCCCTTATTAAAGCCATTAGGGAAAATATCAAATATTTCAGGAGGGTCCTGGTTTATGGTTCAGGTTTTAGGGTTTTGGGTGTCTCATCGCACACAGCTGAGAGTCAATGCGCAGCTGGCGCCACCCACTCCCAGGGGTCTGTGGGTGGCGGCACATCATGTGACAAGCGACCCTCGCACGACGTCGTTTAGAGCCCATTGCAAGTGAGAATTCTTAACATTCCCACCAGCCGCGTGATATCAGAAGCTACCACCCAAACCATCTTCTTTAAATTCAGGGCTTAGGGCTGGCGCAATCAATTCCCACCTCAAGATCATTGTCTCGCTTTTCAACTCGCGAGTGCTAAGCAAAGGTCGCAGAGGCCTTCTAGAGGCCAGGGCCTTTAGCCTGAGCTGTTCCGTAGGAACTTTGCCCTTGGAGAGCATCAAGAGATATTTGGCCTGCTTGGGGGTGGCTGGAGGGAAGGTGCCTCCGACGTACGGGAAGAGCCCGTAGAGGTCTATACTCTATTCGTCCACTCTCCACACGCTCCCCCGTTGTCAAACCAAGTAGGGATGTAAAGGCTGACATATATCTCCAGTGCCTGACCACCCCAGTAGTGGGTGTGAACGGCCTATGCAGTCCAGGTGGAAATTTAGGTTGGTTGAGGGTTAAAGTTTTCGGCATCCGCACCGGTCCAAGCAGGCTAAGATTTTAGGGTTTGGGTTTTAAGGTTTTGGCTTTAGGGTTTTGGTTTCAGAGTTCAGGTCTTAGGTTTTTGAGTTTGGGGTTTACGATTTGAAAATTTGTGGTTGTGGAGGTCGAACTTTGGGTTGGGCTTAGGCTGAGGGCTTAAGGTTTGGGAGTTACGGGTTTTAGTTTGGGGTTCAGGTTTTGGGGGTTCGCTTGGTGTTTGGGGCTGCGAGTTTGGCTTCAGGTTGCAGGGCTTCGAGTTTGGAAGTTTGAGGTTTAAGGTTTGGAGCTTGTGGGGCGTCGGGTATTCCTGATGCGTGGAGTACATTAAACCCTATACCCTCAGAAGAACGTGGTGTCCCCCCCCAGAACCTGAGAAGCCATCCAGGCAAATGTCATGCTTAGGGCTCCGAGCTTTGGGTGTGGAATGCCCGGATCCTAAAAATAAGTTGGTAGCAAAACTGCCAAAAGGCCATTATCCTACATACTTTGGGGGGTGGTTTAAGGTATAACGCAAACTCAACATCCCCCAGATCCCCAAACCCAACCCACGAGCCCGAAGGGAATAGTGTCGAGGGTTTTTGGGTAAGGGCTTAGGGTTTAGGACCGAGGGTTTTGGGTAGTAGTGTCAAGGAAGAGTAAAAGTCTCTCAAAAAGTCTGCCTAGAACAGGCTCAGGGATTACATGGAGTTTAGGGATTAGGTTTGTAGGGTAATAGTGGAAAAGAAAATGAGAGCTGCTCTTTAATATGCCGGGCATCAAGCTCATGCGAAAAAAAGACCCAACTTAGGGGTGTACGGTTTGGGGATAGGCTTTCAATCCCAGGCCTTGTAGCCTGCAAGTATCTTGCTGACCGACGCACTGTAAAGCCAACCTCCTAGGGCAACAGCAGATCCTGAAATCCTCTGCCTCCCCCCAAATTGTCAGGAAAACCTTTCTGAACCTGACAAAGGGATTTACTGCCAGCAATGGCAAGATTCTCCACCATATCCGTCTCAGCAAGGTGGCCAAACTGGGGACTGACAGCAACATCTGCACCGGTTTGTCCCGAAGCCGTTCTTTGAGACCTGGTGCGCCGCTCTCCAAGAGGAACCTTCACACAGAATCACCCTAAACCCTAAACCCTATACACCATGGAGTGCGCTCCTTGCATAAATGTAGAGGCTGCTCTGAGCCTCTGCATTGCATAAGGTCCACCAGGCTGTCCGGGTCAGCTCCCTCTCCTTAACCTAGGGTTTAGCGTTTCAGTTTCAGGGTTTAGGGTTTAGGGATTAGGGTTTAGGGGTTTAAGGTTTTGGGGGTTTAGGGGTTTTCACCCTCAAAAGAACTCCTGAACCCTACCTGGAGGCTCACTAGACCCAGCAAGCACCTTAAGAAGAGGATAACTGAGAATATTGTGTGGTTTATGAAAGTCATAGACGGTAGTTTCCCTAAATAGGAGGGCCCCAATATAGACCCCAAAATATGGGTGGTTGTCAATATTCTGGTCCCTTTTTGGGTACCCTAAATATTAGGGGCCGTATTATAATGGAGACCCAAAAAGGGACCATAATTTTGACAACCACCCATATGATGATCCTTACCCCCCCAAAAAAGGTATCCCTAATTTTGGGAAGGTTGGAACCGACGGGCCTTGGTAGGGGCCCCTAATCTTGGGTTTAGGGCTTACCTTAGGTGGACCCCCCACCCCGTAATAGTGACTATAAGGAATAATAAGGATTATATGAGGGTCTTCTTGTATTCCTATTATACCACTATTACAGGGTGGGGGGTCCTCCTAAGGCTTACAGGTCTAGATCCTTCACCCTACAACCTGAATTTGGAGGCCATAGCTAGGACCAGGCATGTAGGGGCCCATATTACGAGCTCTGCAGTCTGGAGCTTAATCTGCATCCTGCGCCCCAAACCCTAAACCCTAATAAGGCTAATCTCTAAATGCTCAATCCTAAACGCTGCGTTTTAAGCCCTACATCCCCATCGCCAACGCCTCAGAGTACTTCTGCGGAGGTGGCCCAGATCCCTCGACCCCTCCAGTTCCTTTGGTGCCATCCTGGCACGGAGCCGGGTGTAGGGAGGTAGGATTTGGGGCAATCCCCTCCCCCTGATATCAAAAACCCCCCACCCCCCAATACTAAATACTCACAAGCAGACCTGTAACAGCTCGCATCCCAGTAGCTCACAACACATTGGATGAGGCTAGAACTGACACTTACAGGCCTAAACGCTCTCAATACAGTAGAGTATACCACAACTGAATTTTTCATATCATATGGGTGAGGGGTTTTCAGATGAGGGGAGGGAATTAATTATCAATTTAGGGATCCTCAGGGCTCAAGCAAGAAACCATGAAGTTCAAGGAGCACCATGACAGTATAGGGCTCACGGTTTAGGGTATTACGTGAAATAGGCTCCGCGCGCTGCTGACATGGGCTCTGCAATGCTTTTGAACCCTAAAGCTGAAGGGTCCAGGTAGGGGTTGGAGAAAAGGCTAGGGTTTAGGGGTTTAGGGTGAGGGGTTTAGGGTTTAGGGCAATATACTTACCCCAAACCTGCATGATAGTTGCTCTTACCAAAACCCCAAGTACCTAGTTCTCGGGTAGCCCCTAAACCCTACCTAGTCATTGGGTACTTGGACCCTCTGAGTACGTTCTGATACCAGGTCGAGTGGGAGGAGGCGACCATCAGGAGTTGTAGGCGCACTTGGCACCACGTCGATTTTGTGGCGAAGGGTGGGTCAGGATCGAGGACTTGTAGGGTTTAGGTCAAGTCTAAGCTGGGAAGAGCGAGGGGCCTGAGTTACATGACTGAAAAAGACGCGAATCAAAAACCCAAATCCTTAAAGCCTAAGCCTTTTCGAACCCGCTTGGGCCCTGCACTACGCCACCTGCAGTGAAGAACTTCCAAAGCACAAGTCAGCCAGAGGTTGAATCGCGAAGACCTTTGCCTCTTCTTGTTTAACTATTCAAAACAGGCGGTGCGTGATATCATCTCATTTAGTGCGTCTTCCTCTTCCAGCTTACTTTCTTTGCAGTCACGATTGTATGTCTGTCCTTCTTGGTGTGGCACTTGAAGCACTCGCTCTTGGACGCAAACACCATCGCCCCACAATTCGGACCTCGGTATGTCAAAGACGGGCACGATGCCCTCCCTTATCAAGTCCCTTACGGGGGGGGGGGGGCGGTACAAGAAGGTCCGGAGACATCTTGGGGAGCGGGGAGTACGAAGAATGACTACGGAGTCTTGGGGATTACTGGGTAACTACCCGGTGCACGGGCCATATTTTGCCGCGGTGCTTTTTGCAGCGAAATGTGCGTTTTACCTGGAGTATGCTAGGATTTCAGAAAACATGAATGCAAAACTTGCAGAACAACTACGTGGTTTAATGCACTTTTGAGGGTTTTCATGTATATAGACTTTCCTTGCCAAACTAATGCTCTCAAACGTTTGGGCATGGACAATGGATGCTCTGGTAAACGTATGCTCTCGAACATGGACGTTATTATGGTTTGGGGCATGGATGCTCTGCTAAACGTATGAGCTTTCGCCGAATCTCCCTGTATGATCTGATGCCATGGGCATTTTTTTTTGAGGGGGGGGCCTATCGCCTTTGAGGGTTTTGGCGTCGGATGCAAGAACGGTATCGCTTTTGCCGGGTTCAGCCAAAACACAGTCATGGGTACGTCTTAGACTGGGGGGTATCGCTTTTGGGGGTATCCTATCGCTTTTGGGGCTTTTTACGCGATTCCTGCATATCACGGCATTCCTTCTCTTCGTGCCTCATACGCGAGTATTGACCATTGCTCGTATGCTCTCGAACATGGATGTTATTGTTAGGGCATGAATGCTCTGGCAAACGTATGCTCTCCAACATGGATGTTTTTAGGTTTGGGCATGGATGCTCTGGTAAACGTATGCTCTCGAACATGGATGTTGTTATGGTTTGGGCATGGATGCTCTGCTAAACGCATGCTCTCGAACACGGATGCTGTTCTGCTTTGGGCATGGATGCTCTGGTAAACCTATGCTCTCGAACATGGATGTTATTATTGTTT
Organism: Symbiodinium pilosum; assembly: GCA_905231905.1. NCBI lineage: Eukaryota > Dinophyceae > Suessiales > Symbiodiniaceae > Symbiodinium > Symbiodinium pilosum. Next base: position 11,328 of record CAJNIZ010001977.1, on the reverse strand, counting down.
GGGCATAGCTGGTCTGGTCAATGTATGCTCTCGAACATGAATGTTATTATGGTTTGGGCATGGATGCTCTGGTAAACGTATGCTCTCAGGCATGGACGTTAGCATGGTTTGGGCATAGATTCTCTCGTAAACGCCTGCACGAGACCCTCAAAAAGTGAGAACTTGCACGCCACGGCAAAATATGGCCCGTGCTCCAACTACCTCCCTGGAAAGTCCAGCGCATCAAGTATCTTGCACTGTCCACCTACCGAGTGGGAGCTTGTGTCGGCTAGCGTATACGAAAGGTAAACCCTAAACCTAAAACCCTAGGCCCTAAACACTAGACCCTACACCATGAAGTCTGTACTAGGAGTTTGCCCCGGGTTCCTGCCCAACATTGGGGGAAGCAAAAAACAGGACCGCTTTTTCCACTGGCACCTGTCCTATACTAATTTAGAAGGCTCAAACCAACATATATACCTATGTATATAACATGTATCTACATGTGTGTATATATATATATATGAGTCTTTCCTCTAGACTTGTCCAGGAGTCGAAGAACCATCTTGTGCAACGACGCATGTAGATGATCTATTTCCTGTCCTTTAGCCGTAGATGAAATGTAGGCAGAACCAAAACCACGCCACCAGGGTGTATCATACTGTAAATTTTGCGGCCCACTATATGAGCAATTGTCTAAACTCCTAGTATCCCCCTTAATATCCCCTATAGTAGTCCCCTATATAGTCCCCTATATATCCCCCTTTGAGGAGTTTAGAGTATAGCTCATATGATTACCAATGTTGCTGCTGAAGGGCAATTCCAATCACCAGGCCTTTCTCCCCCACCTCCTGCAGGAGCTCCGCCTCTCAAATCAGAGGGAGTCGAAGAAAGGGGAGGTTTAAGGGTTATAGGGCTATATAGGGTTGAAGACTTAGGGATATACTTGGGGCCTTAGTACACAGAATAGTGGAGAAGCAAGTGGGTGAAAAATGGACAATGAAATCTTAACTGAGCTGACCCAGGCATCAGAAGGATTGTATTCAGCTCCTGTATCATACTGTAACCATACAAAGGTTTTACCAAACGTTCAGCCTTGCACGTATTCCTCAGGCTCAGGTCGAAGGGATCTGGCTGGGGTGCAGGATTCAGGATTTTGGCTGAACTCTGAACCCGAAACCCATAGCGATGCAGAGGTTGAAGCACAGACTTCTCATGAGTAGTTTCGATGTCAATTCTTGCTTAGTTTAGATTATTCCCCAAGTCGGCTATGATTGCTGGTGGTTTCACTCGGAGTGTCGGAAAGTCTATTGCAAGTGTTTGCCTGAACCTCTAAGCCCCTGAACCCCAAGCTGAGCCCGGTTGAATCTTCTTGGCAATTGGGGCTGGGAAGTTCAGATTTTTCTGTGTTCTTGCTTGTCGCAATGGTTAGGGTTTAGGGTCTAGCGTTTAGGGATGGACACAACGAGGTTGAAACTTCAGATCTAGAGGTTCAGGCTTCAGGGAGTCCTTACGCTGGAGGTGTGAGCAATAACCCGGCCAATGGCATGCGGCTTCCTCATTGCAAAGCAGTAAAGTAAAGCTTGTGGCAAGCTGCATATGACCTGGCTCATAAGAAAGATTCTCAAACTCGACTAGGAATGCTGATAGCGACTGAGACCACATAGCCTTTTGATTCGCCGTACCAGCTAACATATTGCTTGCAAGAGGCATCACAAAATTCAGGGTTCATCTCTGGATGGTCTGAAAAGCACATGTAGTCCCATGCCATCTGCAAAGCCTGGCTCCAAATTCTGAACCTACGGAGGCCGTGGCGGGTTTCAAATCCAGATCTTACACAGCTGAATGTTATCAAGCCTTACCCAGAGGGTCCATGTACCCAATAATTGGGTACTTGGGATCTGGGTAATAGTAATTACAGTATAGGTTTTGGGTAAGTATATGACTATTAGGTACTTGGACCCTTAGGGTAACGTGTGATTTCTCTAAGGCTCGGCAAAACTCAAGCTCGGCGATAGGGTGTGCTGTAAGTTACAGTTCTTCTCGGCAAACAGCATGAGCCCTCCAGAAAGTCCAGTTGTTCGCGTGGCGATTTATAGTGGCCATTAAGAAGATGTCCAGTGTTTGGGCTTTGTAAACCTCCTCCATGACCGTCCACCAGGATGGGAGGTACCACATGCCCCAGGCCGCCATGTTGTCTCCCTTACCATTCTTGCAAGCTCACCGTCATAGCTCGTCGTGGCTACTGCGCATGAGCGAATCCGCAGCAAATCTAAAGTTATGTACATGGAAATATCGTGCCTCAATTGATGTTGGTAGTTCCGATCGTAGTAGCTTCAGGGAAACAGTAGCACGGGGCGCTGAGGTCGTGATGTTGGCATGTTAGCCAAAGCTACCTCCCTAAAAGTTCTCACAAGCCGCAAAACTACAAAAAAGTGACTCTCACGAAGCCAGCAGTTGGATAATGTGTATTTTATAACTACTTAAGATGAGCCCCTTATATCACCCCTATTATAGACTGTTAATGGCCATCATAGAAGCACCAGCGTTCTGAGCAAACCTCGATCCTCGCATGTCATGCCCAGATCAGAACCACGGCATAGCCTCCACCACTGCCGCCGCCCTCGCCGTGTGAAAAGCGACACTTGTCCCCACCTGCAATGTGGTGTGGCGATAGGATCCCGACTGGTTGGGTCCTGCCCCCATCCATTAACAGTCTATAACAGGGGTGATATGAGGGGCTCATCTTTAGTTATAAAATAGATATTATCCAACTGCAAATGAGCGGGGGCAGCAATTGCCCAACCCACTGGTACCATGGGTCTGGGATGTTGGACCTCAAGTGTAATGCTTTAGGAGGACCCCCCACCATGTCATAGTGGTATAGTAGGAATATAATAGGACCCTAGTATCATCCTTATTATCCCTTATCGTTACTGTTACAGGGTGGGGGGTCCATCTAAGTAATGGCTGAAGTGCTCCATGGGCCCTGGGATAAGTTGAAGTCAAGCTGATTGGAAGGCTGTTTCCAAGGTCTTTGCGGCTTGGTGACTCTCCCAAAAAAACGCGTTCCGCAAAAAACTCTTCCTTTCAAGGTTCGCTCCCCCATGGGCAATGTCAAAGAATGGAGGAGATGCCTTTATCACAAGAGCTGGCTGAAGAGATGCACACGCTGGAAATCTATAGTTGATAGTCTGTGGCTGTGAGTTCTTGAGGTAACCCCTCTTGAGCTGGTATTGGCAAATAATCGAAACCATGAAGACTGTACCAAAACTACTAATAAGTGGAAAGGAAGGAATACTTCGCCATCATATGTTCCAGAGTGCTGCCCAGGGGCCTAACACAACATCACAAGTTCATGAAGCCGGGCGGGCAGTCGCCATCCAACCACCATCATCCCAAAAAGCAATCAAGCGCCACAACCCAAACATTGACGGCTACACAAAAACAATCGCAAAGGCTACCTAAATATTCTCTACAGCTCATGTAATAGCTTTGCCGACCAACCAATAAGTGAGTAGTTCCCAAAACTAGGGTCCTGTTTTGATACCCCCAAATACTAGCTGCCGTAGTATCACCTGTAGCCATAAAGGGCCCATAATTTTGAGAACAACCCAAGTAGCCACATCTCATGTGGGTGGATGTCAAAATTATGGTCCCTTTTTGGGTACCCTGAATATTAGGTGCCGTATTATAATAGGGATCCAAAAAGGGGCCATAATTTTGACAACCGCCCATGTAGCCAAGTAGCGCGTGCACTTGCCACGCTTGAAATCCCCGCATTCGACGACACCTCCTCCACCGCCGCCAAAGCCGCCACCTTCGAGGCTAGTGTTGATACTGAAAAGGCTACCTCATGGGATAATATTGGGGTTACATTGGGGTTCTATAGTTATAATGGAAAATGAAATGGGACTACTATACATTCAAATTGAATAGGGTACCCCAAGGGTCCAAGTACATAATCACCATATACTTGCCCAAAATCTGTCCCATAATTACGACTACCAAGACCCCAAGTGCCTGATTATTGGACCCTCTGGGAAATCCTTTCATGACCTTCCCAACCCGAACTCCTACAGTTTTACGCAAGGTCATCCAGGACCCTAAACCCTCAACCCCTAAACCCTAAAACCCCTGAACCCTTTCATGTTAACAGTGGGCCTCTGGTCTTCTGCCTACGCCTTGCAGTTTAGGGTTTAGGGTTTAGGGTTCAATTCCCAGTTGTGTGTTGCTTTAGGGTTCGCATTGTTTTGGGTTTCTCTCTACTCTACTTGAGGATATCTGTCTCTCTTTACTCGGGAATACAAAGGTATATCTGCATTATAACAGGCTGCAACCACCGGAACCAAACCCACAGCTCCAACCTGAAGCATCAAATCCCCGATCCTAAGCTTCTGCCGTGGTAGGATTTGACTTTCAGGTGCTTAACTGAACACCAAATAGATTTCAAAAGAGAGAGAGAAAGAGAAAGATATATATATATATACACAAATATACATACACTCACCCGTGTTGCTAAGGAACGTCCTGTACTCTCGCCAAGACTGGCAATGACATGCTACCTTACGTAAACCTTCAGCCCTCAAGCACCGAACCCTGGACCCTAATACAGGGGCCTGAATAGCTACCACTATTTATTTTCTAGGTCTACCTGACTCAGCCTTTTCCAAAACTTATACGGGGCAAACTGGGGCCTCAATATTGATTATCATCTAGGAGGCTCCCCACTCTGTAGTAATGGCATACTAGGAATAGAGCAGGACCCTAATAGAATCCCTCTTATCCCTTATAGCCGCTATTACGGGGTGGGGGGTCCACCTGACAAATCGTCTATGCTCCTGCATTAGAACTTACATGCCCTTGACTTTTGATTTGTCAGCCTCGAAACCTCACCCTTCTCAATCTTCGAGATGCAATCCAAAAGCCTAATAAGGCCTACAATTTCCGTCCATTATATAGCCTAGACCCCATATACTAGATTCTCTAATGACCTAGGAATAGAGCGAAGCCACTGTTTTTGTGTAACCTGATTCTTTAAGGAACCAGATCCCCCCAAAGAGAGGAAAAGAGGTCTACCGCAGAACCCAGCATATCGCTTCTGGCCCCATTTTGCCTCTAACCCCCTAAACCCAAAACCCTAGACCCTGAACTAAACGCTAAACACTGAACCCCAAACCCTGAACCCTAATCCCTAAACCCTTATCCCTAAACCCTGAATCTTAAACCCTTAACCCGAAATCCTGAACCCTAAACCCTGAATCTTAGACCCTAAACCCTGAATCTTAGACCCTAAGCCCTAAACCCTAAACCCTTGAATCCCCCACTGTCCTACCCTTGGTACCTGGAGCCCTGCGCGGTGGAGACCGAGGTCGCCTCCTACAACACTACCGGGTTTAGGGTTTAGGGGTTTAGGGGTTTAGGGTTTAGAGTTTAGGGGTTTAGGGTTTAGGGTTTAGGAGACCCCTGGGAGGATCTAAAATTGAAGGGACTTTACTAGGAACCCCAAACAGGAAACCCCACGAATATAGTAGGAACATAATAGAATACAAGGACACTGGTAGGTATGTTCCTATCATTTCCCTGCTATGTTCTTGGGGTTCCGTGGGTTTCGTTAGAACCCTTTTGAAAAATTAGATCCCCTATATAGACCCATAATAGCCCCTATATAATCCGTATATACTTTCCCATATGGTTCTAGGGGATCTCATTTGCAGAACCCTTTGAGGGTCTGGGTAATGGGAGCCCTACGGAGGGCTTAGAGGGTTTAGGGGTTTAGGAGTTTTACGGGTTTAGGGTTTAGTAGGCATTACAATAGTACACCCCCAAAGGTACCCCCCAGGGTTTAAGGAGCCAAAATGGACTTTTTAGGGCTTAATAAGGCCTAATAGGGTTCTAAATCTGCGGGGATACCTTTGGGGGGGTACTATTGTAATCCCTTATTTAGGGTACCATAATGAGACCTGAGCCCTCCGGGGGGGTTTTACTTGGAAGGTCAAGGGGTTTAGTAAGGTTCATCATTAAGGTAACTAGTCTTGCTATATGGGCTATAGGGGTCCTTAACCTAATTACTAAGTCCCCTGACCCTCCAAGTAGTGACGGGTCCTATCCCCTCCGGGCTTACTCTGCAACGGCTGCCCCCAGACCCCCCAAGAAATCCAAAAACTAGATCCCCTAGAACCATATGACAAATTATATAAAGAATATATAGGGGCTACTATGCGTCTATATAGGGGATCGAAGTCTTAGATCCTCCCAGGGGTCTGGGTAGGCCCTTCTTCATCCCTTTCCTCGCTGTTCTTACTGTAAACAATCATCTTGGTAGCCTCCAAGTGGTTAAGGGGTTCAGGGACCCAAAATGAGGACCCTATAACCAAGTAAACCTCCAGGTGGGCAACTATGAGGTGGGTACCCTTAAAGGCGGCCCGTATATAGACCTCATAACTATCAGGGGACTACAAGTTGCTATCTTATTCATCAATCTTTTGGGGTGTTGAGATTGCCTGCATAACCCTGTATAACCTGCATGAAGCCCCTCCCGAAACAATTTTCAAAAGTCCTAAGTGGACGTCTAAGTTCCTGGAACCCTTGTAGAAACAATTTCAGCTGGTTCATGGAAAAGCAAATACCTGATTTACAGCGAGAAAACAATTTTTCTGGTACCTCCTGGGTATACACTAAAGCCAGGGTGATTCTATAGACTCCCTTCAAGGGCATTCAAGGCTTCATAGATAGCAATTGTGGTGTCAAGGGCTCATCTTGAGTTTCACAGGTACTACAAAGGGATGTACTCAGGTACAAGGTTTGCTGGAATTTTGGAGCAGGGTTTATGGCTATCAAATTGGGGTGCAGTTTTCTCGGCTTCCGGCGGCCCATCCTCGTGTCCCTGCAAAGGCCAAAAAGAGCTACCAATCCCGTTGTTTTTCCTCCTGCTCTTGAATGTACGTAGTTTCCGAAAATTAGGGGACCCTGACAGAGACCCAGCATAGAGACCCCAAAAGGGTACGCCTTATTTTGCGTGACCCGCAGAATCTTTCTGTGGCTATGTCATTAACCTGGGTGGGGAATGAAAGACTCAGCACAAACCTGCCATCAATCCAAGACATCTCTGGGGACCCCAAGTACGCGGCTTAGAGTTTAAAGCTTAGGGTAGGGTTTAAGGTTTTTAGGGTAGGGTTTAAGGTTTTTAGGGTTGAGGGTTCATCAGAGTACTGCAGTTACTGCGGCCCATCATAGCCGTACCTTGGCGGGCCAATGAAACCACACAACGTTCCCATTTGTACCTACTACTGCGACTGGGGGGGGATCTTACAACACTTTGGCTGCTTTAAAAAGGAATTGTCAGTCCTAGCGATTTCCGAGGGTATGTAAGGAATATAGGCCCTAAATCCTATACCCACACCATGTAGTAGCTTCCATTCTCTTTTCCATCCCTACTAATCGTTGGTTTCTAGTGTATTTTCGGTGGTTGATAGGAGTAAGATTCTACTCTCCAAAAAAGATCTAGCCACAAAAGACAGGATGCTATTTCTCTATTTTAAGGGCAAAAATACTCCCCTTTAAAGATGAAGATGCTACTACTCAGGCAAGGACGTTTAACAACAGCTCCCTTAACCTAAATTTTGAACCCTAAACCCTAAACCCTAAACCCTAAATTTTGAACCCTAGCTCTCCTGGGCGGCGTGCGGCTGCGACGGCGGGACCTTTGCCATGCGGTGAACTTCCCGGCTTTACGGTTTAGGCTTAAGGTTTAGGGTTTAGGGTTTAGGTTTAGGGTTTAGGGTTTAGGGTTTAGGGTTTAGGTTGGTTAACCCTAGGGCTCCAGTTACCTAAATAGTAGGTTACTGGGCTATGTAACTATAGGGTATATGATACCCAGTTCCCATTATTTAGGTAACTGGAGCCCTAGGTTAAGGCTTGTAAAGAGATGTTGGGGTTAAAGGTTAATTAGGGCTCTGTACGGGATGTAGGGGTCACATAGGGACATATCGGACACATAGGGGCATGCAGGGATTTAGGGTTTGGGGTGTTAAGGTTTATGGGTCAATGCTTCCAGGTGTGTGGTTGAAGGTTTCATAGGCCCTCATGGTTCGGAGTTTGGGTTTAGGACGTACGGCTGGGGGTCTCAATACTTCAGCGCCTGGGGTTTATGGTCAATTGTGTAGTGCTGGACAGTTCCATTCACTTCACGCTTTGGGGTTCAAGGTTACATTTGTTTGGCCTCAATAGGCTCAAAACATTATAGTTTTGCATAAGTAAAGACTAACCTTAAACCCCGAAGGCTCAGGGCTTACGAGTCAAGGGTTTGGGGGCTCAAGGTTACAGGGAAAGTGTTGGGGCTTTGCTGAGCCAAAAGTAGAATCCTTATAATGGGCACCCCCCCAAAAGCAACCTCGTTTAGGGTTTAGGGTTACGGGTTTAGCGTCACTTATGGAAAGTCCCTCTTTGGGTCGCCCCAACCTTCTGAATATTCTTAACGGTGATTGTAGTAGGGAATGCAGCCAATGAAATGGACGACAGAGATCGCTACTGGGGATATCTGGGCGAACTACGATTTCAGCTTACACTCTCTGATCCCTGAACAACTTGGTAGTTTGCATTCTCGGTTCTATTCCCTATTCTTTGCAACCTCAATTACCCACAGCTTCATGGGTCATACCTACTACTTAAGGGGTAGTTACCACCAAGCTGTAGGAAATTGAGGTTACCGGTAAGGACCTGCGACCTCTAAACCCTAAACCCTATTTCCCCCAAAGTGGCAGGTATTACCCACAGCTATTAGAGGTTACAGGCAAGCGCCTGAAACCTCTAATTAACCCTAGACTCATAGGTCATTGAGGTGACAGGTACCCTAAACTTAGCCCACATTACCCTAAGAAGAAATGGGATCCCTTAACATTGATCCAGTAAACCCTAAACCCTAAGCCCAAATCCTTGAACCTTAAACCCTAAACCCCAAAACCTTAAACCCTAAACCCAAATCCTTAAACCCTAAATCCAAATCCTTAAACCCTAAACCCAAATCCTTGAACCCTAAACCCTAATCCTTAAACCCTAAACCCTAAGCCCTAAACCCTAAACCCTAACGCGCGAACCCTAAACCTCAAGTCTTGCCTGCTCCGGTCGTTGCGGCGCCGTCTCGAGGGGCTACGGCGCCGAGAGTCACGGCGCCGGCGGGAAGGGCTTCGGCGCCGGGAGTCCTGTGTGGAAGGTTTAAGGTTTAGGGTTTAGGGTCGTAGCCACCCCTGCATTACCCCTTGGGTCATTCCCCCTTACAGCAACTGTTACCACAATGGGTTATAGGAGTAAAAAGAACCCCATTAATAAGGCCCCTTTAAGGACAGTTACTGGGAGGGGGAATGACCCAAATTACCCCTATCATATCCCCAATGGAACCCCTAAAGCCCTTCCAAAACACATATGAAGGGTTTGGGGCATAAGTCGTTCCAAAACTCTAAACCCTAAAACAGCAAGGTTGGAGGTACACAAGTTATCCGAAAGGTTGATGTCACCATATACTCCAATATAGGGTTTAGGGTCTATAGGGCCGAGGGTTTAGAGGCTAGGGCTTAAACTCTAGAGTCTATAATTTAGGGTCAGAACCCTTCACATGGTATGATAGGGACTCGAAATCCGCGCACCCCCAACTACAGCAGCCACATGGTGCTGGTAATGCCCGAGTCCGTAAACCTACCAAAGTGTCAATCTCCTTTGGAACAGCCTAAACCCTAAACCCTAAATCCTAAACCCAAACCCTTAAACCAGGCATCCCCAGGATCCTGAACTTGAAACATTGGCCCTCTCAGTTTGCCAAGAAATCCATGTGCTCCGGAGGTGCTATGGAGGCCTGAAGGACTGACGGAATCTTTTCCGTACTCGTGACGCGAAATAAGAAGACATTACTTCAAACACCTCTTCTGTGGCACAGTTTCTGAAGATTGCGCCGTATACACCCTACCCCCAAGGCTTATACTCCCCCTGAAGTAGATAGTATATGGGGTATATGGGGATCTTACTATGTGTATAGGTTTGGCCAAAGCCATATTCTATCTACTTAGGGGGGACTGCGGCCCAAATTATGTGCGGAAGAAGCAAGGAAGAGACCATCTGAGGAAACTCATGCTCAAACAGTTCAAAGAACCACCAAAATTGGCCCAAATGACCAGCCTAACCGCCGCCAAAAACCTTGGACTATGTATATATATATATATACATATTCATATATACACACACATATACTCCTGCCTGTGCGGCCATGTCTGTACATATTTATATGTATACATATGTAGATGCAGGTAAAGCAACCCTCATTTCATACAGGCTTCGTGAAAAAATAGCCAGAAAAGCCCTCGACACCAAAACACCCTAAACCTTAAAAAACAACCCTCTGAACCCTAAAGCATGAACCCTGAACTTCACCTGAACCGTAAAATCTGAGTGCTTCAGGTTCAGGGATTAGGGTTGCAAATCTATGGGTTTGAATTTTACTGTAAGGTCATGGGTTCAAAACGAATTGTAAACCATGTTTCCTAAACCTGGGTGTCCAAAGTATGTTACGACTATCGTATACTCCCACAAATCTGAATACCAGCTTCTCGGATAAGAGCCCCAAAGTATATGATGATGATTGTATAAGGGACCCTGAGATTACATGTGTAATGGTGACGCCAGGTTAATAAATCCCCTTCTTTTAAGGCCCCTAATTTTAGATCGTAAAGCCTCAAACCCTAAAGCCTAAATCCTAAACCCTAACTTCTACGTACATCCTAAACCCTAAGCCCTAAACTTCTACATCAGAAAGGCCAGTCCTTGCGACGCCTCGAGGGGCTTCGCCTACGGCGGCGGCTGCCGCGACTGCTGCTGCGGCTGTTCCTGGCAGGTTGGGATGCGGTTGGTAACTTTTGAGTTTTAGGGTTTAGGGACCCTTTCAACTTGACTATCCTCTATTCGTTCTCTTACCCATTTAATTCTTGCCTCACTCTTCTGCTTTCTTAAGTCCCTACACTCTACACGCGATCGTGTAAACACCCAACCCTGCTGGCAACTTTTTCTGTAGCCCTTTTAGAACTGAACTCTACGTGTATATATATATATATGTATATATATATATGTATCTAATGCATAGACTTATGTTTTAATTAGTTTTCCTCCAAAGTTCAGTCATTCCAAGAAGATCCCCATCAACCTGTTCTATGAACTTGAAACCTTTCTGCAGCCATAACATGATACACTCCCAAACCCTATTCTAATCATCTGAGCCGTTGTCTAAACTCCTAGTATCCCACTTAATAAGCCCTATAATACTCCCCTATGTAATCCCCTATATACACCCCTTCAAGGAGTTTAGAC
>CAJNIZ010001976.1:5086-27467 GCA_905231905.1 Symbiodinium pilosum | reverse complement strand
CTGGATGTTTAGCGCTTGCTTTTGGCCGGAACAGGGATTTGGGAACAGCGCAATTATTGTTTTATATGGAAATTTGGGCTAACAGACTTGCATGTCGGCTTGCGAAAGCATACAATTTCTATTTATTTTTGTCTTGAGGGTTTAGGGCTTAGGGTTTTTCAGGGGTCTGGGTTAGGGTTGAGATGAGGGCTTTTTACAGAATTCAACTTCTATGGCTTTATAAGGAATGTAGATGGATTAGGGGTAATGAAGCATAATGACCGTGTTCAAAACAGCCCTGCAAGACCCGAACTCCAAGCCCTCACCCTGAATCCTACATGGCCCACGGCTTTTCTCTATCGTCTCTCCGAGTGGATGCCCCATACATCAATATTCCTGAGGAACCCTACATGCACTCACCGACAACTCATAATGACACTAAACCCTCAGCCTTAAATCTCAAACCCTAACCCTAAACCCTAAACCCTAGGCCCTAAACCCTCAGCCCTGCCCTAAAAACCCTGAGCCCTTAACCCTAAACCCTAAAAGTGCCCCTGTTGCAGCGGGGCGCAGGGGCTCCACAAGGGCGCAGGCAGCAGAGAGGAACAGCTCACGTCGAGCTTTTGGCTCGGAGGAATCGTCACCACTCGCCTGGATGTTTTAGAGTTTACGGTTTGGGGTTTAGGGTTTAGGGTTCGGGGTTTAGATTTGAGGGTTTAGAGTTTTGAGTTTCAGACCGAGGGTCTGGAGTTCAGTGTTAGAGTTCAGGATCACAGGAGTGAATCCCAATAGCAACCCATATATACACAGTCCGTGGAACGGTTCCCATGTTCACTCCCGGCTACCCCTCAAGCACTGGTAGGTCAAGTGCTTAAGGCTTTGAAGGAGATGTGTTCAACTTTCAAGAGATTTATAGGGAGCTGCTAGGGTTGTAGTATATCAGTCCATGTGAATCACTTTGGGCCACAACTTCTGGGTGCTTAATGTGGATTCACATGAGGGAGATCCTTCAGATGGCTTTTGGGTTTAGGGTGTACAGTTCAGGGTCAAACGTTGTGCACACAGTTCCAATGTTTAGGGCCCAGTGTGCCCCGCCAGCCGAGGCGGGCGCGCGATAGCGTTTACAGTTATTTAAAGAAATGGAGCCCCAGGGCTACTATTGATTCAACTTTAACCGTTACCATAGCCAGCGATGACGGTAGTCATCAGAACAGTGCGGACAGACAGGATGATGAGACGCACAGGCATCCCCATGCTGAACCTCGAACTGCTAACAAGAGCCCTGACCACATCCAAACCCCACAAGTCACTGGTTCCCCAAGAGGGCCCTCCTGCTATACCAGGGCAAATCAAGGCTAATTGAGGTTTAGGGTTTAGGGTAGGGGTACATAGGGATGGTTCTGAGACGCCATGACACAACTCCACAAGTAGTAGCTCCCTTAAATAGCGGGACGTTAGTGTAGGACCCAATACACAACCATCCTTATCATGTGGACCCCCAAAAAAGTGCCCATAATTTTGGAAACCCTAAACCCTAATCCCTACACCCCACACCCTATACATCCTTATATAATCCCTATACAACCTCTATAATCTCCTAATCTTAATTTTGGGAAACCTAAACCCTAAACCCTAAACGGCTGCCCAGCTTCAACGGGGTTCCTCTTCTTGCATGCCGCCCGGCAGACCTTTGCTGGGATGCCAAGCACCCATGGCGAAAAAAGACCTCTATACCCCCAAATCTTGGGGGTTATATTAGGGTCATATAATTAAGGGGTTATATTGGGATAGTAGAAAATAATGTGGAAACTACTAGTTAGGGTTACGGTTTAGGGTTTAGGCTCTACTGGGGAACCCAAAAAGTGGATGGAATGCGTTTTCCGGGTCGGCTCCTTTATTGCTCGGATCCAATAACGAATCTTAACCCTACATGCCTGTATGGCTTTTGCACAGTAATAAAATTTAAGGTCAACTATCTCCCACTAAGCCAGCGAACCCTATTTAGTGCCAGTTTTTGGCCTAGCGCTTTGGAGGTTTAGGACTCAGGGGCTCACGTCTTCAGAGCACGCAGGGCATATCCTGAAATATGAAGCTTCTACATAACTTATTTTGTAACCTCTATAGCACTCAAACCCCATGAGATTCCTCCGGGTTACTTCGGGGAAGGGTCCAACTCTATTTGCCTTACCAATCCTTCCATTTTGCTCTTTCTTTTTTGGAATAGGAATGTGGACAACTGCTCAACCCTAAACCCCTATATCAAAAAACATAAACTCTACTATTTGGGGTATACAACCCTAAACTCTAAACCCTGAACCGTATACAGGAAGCCTGATTTTGATGGGCAGAACAGCATGCGCAGATCAACCCAACCCTGAAGAGTTTCCCTGCAACGTAATAACTGAACCTCTTCAGCAGCGAAGTTGAGGAAATCCACCGGAACCCGAACAGTCCTATATAGTGCTATGGTCCTATGATACCCATGGTCACTCTTCCACTGGACCTGAAGCAACCATATGCCTGTTGCACAATCGAACTCCAAAGTAGCAAGAAGTCCCCCCCCCCCGCGCCACCCACCCATCAACCCACCCATCCCGCCTCCCCCCACCCTCAAGAAAAAGATACACACAGCAACCACATAAATCCCTTCCCCTAAAGCCTTGTAACGAATCCCTGATTGTTGCAGCCGCCTGGCTCCCAATGAGCGGTACAGCAACGCGCAGGCCCAGACGTACCCCCAGTTGGGCAGCCAATGCCTAATGGTTTGGGTTTTTGTTAGGGATTGAGTTAAAGTGCTTACGGTTCAAGGTTTAGGGTTTAAATTAGGGGGGACACCCTAAACCCTAAACCCACCTTTGGTGGGTCAAGGGGAAAATAAGAAACCCCAATCTGCTAGCTCAGAACTGTACAGCCTAAAACTTCATTTCTCAGCTCAGGTCCTTCCACCCGAATCCTCAAAGGGTTTAGGGTTTAGGGAATCCTCAAATCCAGCATGCTAACCCCCTAAACCCTGACCCAGATCTCTGGAATGATCCAAAAATGACTCGCCTGTATCAATGAATCATAACCCCTAAGAGAACGACCGCTGCACAACTGCACAATTCCCCACATTATGATGCGGGATGTTAGTCGTTTAGATCCTTCAGGTGCATTTCAGCCCTAAGACCCAAACCCCAACCCTCAACCAGTATCCTTTAACCCTATCCCCTACAAATGCCAAACTTGAAAGCCACAAAACTTAAACACTAACCCATAAACCTCCAAACTCTGAACCCTAATCTCCAAACCCTGCATGACGGCAATATGCTGTAGCACAATAGTAACCAAGGTATAAGGTACCCTAAGCCCTAAACCCTAGAACCTATGAAGCCCTACACCCTAAACCTTACAAAGCCCTAAACCCTGAATTCCACACCGTATCTTTTCTCAAGTCCAGGAACCGACCCCATGCACCCAGAGTCGAGGTCCAGCAGACCTGGGCGACCTCCATCTCCTTCAAATCTAAGCGTTTAGGGTTTAGGATTTAGGGTTTAGGGTCAAGGGTTTAGGGTTTGGGGTTTCTGGTTTAGGATTTAGGGTTTAGGGGTTCAGGGTTGAGAGTGTTGGGATATATGGGGTTACATAGGGATCACAGGGATATTCACCGGCTCAGGGCTTCCCAGGGTAAGTCTTGGGCGTTATAGCACATGGGTTTAGGTTATATTGGGGTTTTATAGGGGTTATATTGGGTTATATTGGGGTTATATTGGGATAATGGAAAATAAATTGGAAACTACTATAAGGATATGTACTAGGGGAGGAAATGGTACAAGAAAATGGCAGCTATTTAGGGAAGCTATTTAGGGCTGAGGGTTTAGGTATTAGGGCGTCGAGGGGTAGGTTGGTAGGCCATAGAAGAATGAAGTGCTTATGGCTTATGGGGAATAACTCTCTTCCCCAATAACCAGGGCTAAAAAAGTTTAAACTTGATTATAGAGTCCCACAAAGAAGCCCAAAAAGGTTAAAGCTCGTCTATTGGCTACGTAAGTTGAGGGCAAAAAACATGTTGAGACTGTCCCCTGTTTGGGGCTTCGGGCTTAGCGGGTAGGGCTTACAGCCTTGGTTTAGACTTCAAGGTTGAGGGTTGACCATGACCCAAAGCCGCTCGGTGTTGGAAGTTTGTGCTCTAGTCCTAAGACGGCGAAATAGCATTTCAACGAAAACTTGAACCCCTAAACCTCGAACTCGGAAGTGACCAGCCTAAATGCTAAACCCTAATCCTATATGTCTCCTAATAACCCTCCAATCAAGCTTATATAACCCCTAAATCCCCCTAAAGCCTAATCCTATACATCCCCTAACAACCCTCATATCAACCCTAATCTCTGGGCTCCTCCCTATGGCCGTGATGGATCAGCGCAGCCGGCATCACCTCCGGGATCTACCCATAAGGGCTCCAAGGTGTAGGAGTTTAGGGTTTAGGGTTTAGGGTTTAGGGATTCAGGTTCAAGGTGCAGGGGTTTAGGGATTAGGGTTTTTTTTGCAACGCCTCTTTTTGGATTAAGGTTTAGGAGTCTCGGGTTTAGGCCATGTAGATCTGTCAGAAGTTTGTAGCTCTTGAGGGCTTATACAGGAAAAAATCATGCCTACTTAGACTTGCATAGTAGGATTTGATGTAGACCAAAAACACTAAACCATAGACGAGGGTAGACGGATTGCCCTTGTTTGCAGGGACACCCGCGAGATCCGCTAGTCTCGATGAAGCAAGGCCTATAACGGCTAGGATTTAGGGTTTAGAGCTTAATTCGGGTTAATGGTCCAGGTGCTAGGGTTTAGGGCTTCAGGCTTCGTAGGTCACACTTGCTTTCAATTTGAACTTGCAATCCTCACTGGAGGAGCCCCTAGCAGTCACTCTGACCTTTGCGAAGCCAATGTAAACATTTTCAGAATACAAACCTCCCTCTCATGTACCCCAACAAAGTCAAATTCTATTGCAGGGCCCTGACAACTCGAAACCGACCCAAAACTTTGAAAGACCCAAATGGAGAATACTCCAAGGATCCCGAACCCTAAACCCTACACACCCCAAACAAACATGGCGGCACAAAAAAGCCCCGCCAAGACTGGTGTCCCGCGACCCTAAGCACTGGCCATCCCTACATCTCCCTAAATACTCCATAGAGAACCCCGCTTGAAAGAGGCTCGGGTAGGGCCTTTGAACCCTATAGAAACCCTAGAACCGGAAACCCTGAACCTTTGACCCTAGTTCAGGGCTTTGGGCTTAGGACCCTAGACCCTGACCCTGCGCACCGGCATTGCGCTGCCGCGGCCAAACTTCATGTGGCACCAGTCACTGCAGTTGGCGGCCACTGCCTTCGGATTGGGCTTGAGGACCTAAGGTTCAGGGCTTTTGATTTACGACCTAGGTTCAGGGTTTAGGGTTTGGGGGCCTAAATAATCAAATATCGGAGAAGCAAGTGAGGAAGAACATGGAGAATGAAACGGTCGGGTACTTTAAAAACCTTTGAAGAAAGCCCCCCTATTCCCGCTCATACTCCCCACAGCCCTGCCTGGCTGGTAATCCCAAAGGTGTCGACATCTTTGCAGCTCTCTGGTGCGTCGGCCAAAGTACCTATTTGATTTAGGGCTTAGGGCTTGGGAGGGTTTAGGGTTTAAGGTTTAGGGGTTTAGGGGTTTAGGGTTCTGGATTTAGGGTTTGGGGTTTAGGGCCTAGGGTCAGGGTGGTTTGGGGTTTAGGTTTTGGGGCGAATATCATATGGAACTCCAAAATGGGGCCTACATAGATTACTGTCCTTTAAGAAGGGGGTTGGATGGGATTCCGCATCAGTGAAGACAGTACTCTACGTAGACCCGTTTTGGGGTTACACGTCATTGCCGGGTGTGTGGCAAATGTCTCTTCCCTTTCAAACATTACATCGGTTAGACCACATCTGAAAGGCTAAACTCGGAATCCCAAACCCTGAATTCCCTAAACCCGAAGCCCTGAACGCCTGAACGCCTACACCCCAATGGACCGATACTTCCAAAAGTCATCAACAGTCGGGCCCCCCTCTTTACATACGGGCTCGAAAATTCAAGAAGCCGGGGAAGATTATGACACACGCACCTGTTCCAGGTGGCAACTGGTTAAAACAGACCAGGCCGTTCGGGTTCGAGTTCTCTTCCAGGCAAACGTTTCACTCGCTCCTCCAGCTTGTCACACGAACCTTTTTCTTGGACCGTCTGCTCTGTGCAGGCACACACGCGCCCCGTTTCCGGTTGAATTTCGGCACCCGCACGGCATCCCCGTCCATTCCAACGGGAGATTCCTGTGCCGCCCCAAGAACATAAGTTCCGGTTGTCCCCATCGCAAGGGCAAGAACGCCTCCGCTCTCGGCACATGACATCCCTTTATGATATACCCCCCACAGCATCTAAATCCAACAGCCTTAAACCTAAACTCTAAATCCTAAATCCAGAACCCCAAAACTCTAAACCCTAAACTCCAAACCCTAGACTCTAAACCCTATAGTCCCCCGAATATGGCTTTGGGTATATTATAATAAGATCCCCATATACCCCATATCCCATCTACTTAAGGGGGACTATGACCCCAAGCCTCCTTCTAGAAATCCCGAAAGTACTGCGGGCAGCCTCAACCCTACACACCAAATTGAGCCATAATCTAAACCCCTAGTATCCCCCTTAAGAACCCCTATAGTATAGGGTTTGGGGTTTACGGTCTAAACTCCTAGTATCCCCCTTAAGAACCCTATTGTAGAGTTTAGGGTTTAGGGTTTAGGCTTTGAACGCCTAGATTCCCCCTTAAGAACCTCTATAATATAGGGTTCAGGGTTTAGGGTTTAGGGTCCAAACTCCCAGTATCCCCCTTAAGAACCCCTGAAACACTCCCCCATATAATCCCCTATAACCCCCTTCAAAAAGTGTATGTGGACTCACCCTAAACCCTAAACCCTAAACCCTAAAGACCACATCAATTTGCACTTGAAAGTTCAAGCCTGGGGTCCTGAAAGGAGCACTGCAGCTTGGGATGTAGGGCTTGGGGTTTAGGGGTTTTAGGATTTAGTTTAGGGGTTTAGGGTTTAGGGGTTTAGGAGTTCAGGGGTTTAGGAGTTCAGGGGTTTAGGTGTTTTGGGGTTTAGGGGTTTGGGGGTTTGGGGGTGTTTGGGGGTTTGGGGTTGGGTCGTTGAGGGTTGAAGTTTTAGGGTTCAGGGCTGCTATGGGCCCCTGACCTTGGGTCGTCATATACCATATCCCCAGGGTTGTCTCTATAAAATTCCCATATAGTAATATGGTAGCTACCACTTTCTGGTAAACCAACAAGTTAACCCTAAACCAGTCCTTTATCTCCATGACCTCGAGTTTCCATGTCATTTCCTGTGTTGATTGCCACTCCCTACTATCCTGAACCCTCAGCCCTGAGTGGTAGTTTGCATGTTCTGTTGCATTTCTTCATTCCCTGTTTACTAAACACTGAACCCTATGTTCCCATCGCAGTCCTATATCCTGAACCCTAAGCCCTGAATGGTAGTTTCCATGTTCTTTTTCGTGCATTTCTTCATTCCCTGTTTACTAAACACTATACCCTATGTTCCCATTGCAGTCCTATAACCTCTAGTGTGAATTCAATTGCGCTAACATTTGATTTTCCATTCCCTGCTCCGCAAACTCTGTACTATTCCCTACTATCAACCCTATCCAAAACCCTAAACCCGAATCCCAAATAGCTTCCAAGTTCTCTTCCATTCCCTAAACTCTATAGTCCCCCTTAAGTAGATAGAATATGGGGTTCATGGGGCCATTATGGGGATCTTATTATAATATATCCAAACCCATATTCTATCTACTTAAGGGGGACTATAAACCCTAACCAGCAAGTAGAACAGCAAGGGTGCTGTTGAGCAGTGCCAGACCTGGGCCACTTTTCAAGTGGCTGCACGATGTAGGGTTAAGGTGGGGTATGGCTTAGGGCTTAGGATTTAGGGTCTCGAGTCTAGGGTTGAGGGTTTAGGGCTTTGGGATTAAAGTGGAGGCCCCATTTTAATTGGGTTCCCTACCGAGATGCTGAAACAAGTAGCTTCAGATTCGTTTTGGGCATTGGTATGATGGTAACGAAGCAGTATATTCAAATTCGCACCTGAAATTGGATTTTACAACATAGGATGTACAGATTTAGGCCCTATATTCCACCAAACGAACGCGGAACCCCCCCATGAAGCCCTGGTGAAAGTTGTGAAAGGACCTTGCGAAAGGACAGCTGTCTTTCTAGGGCACTTTGGGGGTAATCCACATTACTTGGGGGAGGTATGCCATGTACGACTGAAGTCTGCGCGGCCTTAACAGCTACCGCTACCCACTGATATCGCTCCATGGCTAACCCGGATCAAGCATTGCAGGCTCCCGCAACGTCATGGAAAGCATCTTGTCGAAGTCATGATAAACCGTCAGACTTGATCCTCATAAGTTATAAGCCTGTACAATAGTAACCATCACAATATTACTACATGTTGTTGTTGTCATTGTTGTATGCTCTAATCCAGAACAGGCCAAGCCACGCGCAGCGGTGTAGTTCACAGCTGCAAAAGGGTTCCACCAGCTGCCGGGCTTTGGGCTTTTTGCCGGCGCTAAGCTGCTGTCCTGAACTCACGGGCCCCTGAACCCCTGAACTCTAAAAACTTAACCCAAACCCAAACCCTTAACCCTGGGAAGATTTTGGACATAGATCCCCCGATATGGAGGGTCTGGAGTTTGGGATGTACGGTTTAGGCTTTAAAATGTAGGGCTTAGGGCTTTGGGCTTTGGGCTTTGGGCTTGGGATGTCCAAAGTCGCTCACCCTTGTGGGTTCTTATGTTCGAGGGTGTTGGGATCCAGGGGTTGGGCTTAGGGTTTGAGCTAGAGTTTAGGCCTTGGGGCTTTGGCAAGGTAAGGACGTGTGCCGGAGAGCCTAACAGCAGACAAGGTCTGGGTTTCCGGGTTATGTGAAGTTTGGAAAGTATTACTCAAACCCAAACTGTGTGTTGATAAGTCTACATTGAAACCGCTGAAGCAGAAGCCGTTCCTAACGACTATGGGTTTGCAGCTCCGCAAAGCATAAGGTTGGACGTTGAGGGCTTTTAGGGTTTAGGGTTTAGGGTTTAGGGCTGTTAGGCCTTGTGTTCAAGGGTTTTAAACTTGCGCAAGACAGAAAACCAAAATAGCGCATGTTGTGATTATCCCCGTGTAAGAACTTAGAGAATAGACCATAAAGGCAATGATTGGAGGGTTCATCAGGCTCACAAAGTCTGCTCGACACTTTTCCCCGCCCTGCCTTGCCTTGCCACCCAGCAGTCCCCCTGAATCCTAAACCCTAAAACCCTGGTGCAGAGGAGAATCAAGGAAGGGCGACAGCAAGAGCGCCAAGCAGAAAATGACTGGCAGTGCCTCGAGCTTTGGGCTTTAGGGTTTAGGGTTTAGGGCTTACAATTTAGGGTTTAGGGTTTAGGGCCTAGGGTTTAGGGTTTCGGGCTGAGGGTTTAAGGTTTACGGCGTAGGGTTTAGGGTTTAGGGTTTAGGGCTGAGGGTTTAGGGCGTAGGGTTTAGGGTTTATGATTCACGCAGTACCACCCACTAATAGCAGTAGAATCAGGCGATTGCAAGATCTTCGAATGATTACAATACACCCTACACAATTTCAAGATCCTTTTGACCTTCCATTCAGGTTTCCAGTATATGTGAAGCCTAAACCCTAAAACTATAGTTCCGCCGGAGATAAGGGAGGGGGTCCTTGCTAGGTGTAGAGTTCGGACTGCAGAGCTTATTCCTGAAAACGGTTTGGAGTCTAGGGTTTCTACAGATTTGGGTGTGGAGTTTACATGGTTTAGGGGTTAAGGGCCTCGCAGATGCATGAGAACCTGGAAAGAAAGACCCGGTAAAATGGAAACTGTTCTTTTGAGGACACAAAGAGCGGTTCTTACTACACCCGGAGGCATATCATGTTTCTCATTCTCCTCCGCGGTGTTGTTCCTGCCAATGTCATGGCGTTCCTATTGTCAACATGAATGCCAGTGCTCTTCTTGTGAATAGTCGGTACCACTGTCAGCGTTGCTTGGCAATTCTGCTGTAGTTTTGCCGCCTTTCCCTACGCGGATGAGCGAGCCATTGCCCAAAGAGTCTGAAAGACACTTACCATTACACCTATGCCCTACACCCTAAACTTACCTAATCCCTGAGCCCTAAAGAGCGTTTACCGGATCGTTCCATTAGGGCTTAGGGTTTGGGAGTCTATAGGGTTTAGACCGTGTATATAAAGATACAGAAGATTTGGAGTTCATGGCTGAGCGCTTTTTGGTGGTTCAACTGAAGAGGAACTCCTGATTTCTTAAGCGAAGGGGAGGGGATGGGATGATCGTCCTATCTGAATATTGGGTCGTTTAATACTATCCCAGGGAACAAATACTACCCAGTTAAGGAATGTACATTACATGATACTTCATATGAAGATCCATGGTAGGATCTTGGGACTATGTTTTGAGTGATAGTTCCCCGCGTTCGTACTGAGGACCATATCTGCGCCAGAAAACGCAAGAGTGTCCAGCTACAGGTCCCCAGGCTCAGGGTAAGAATCATGTGCTATATCACAAGCTCCACTTTTGGGATCCCTATAATCATAGATCTATGTGTAGATATGTACATTTCTGTCTTTTTTACCTAATACAACTCTATTGGTAGATAGAAAGATAGATAAAAAAGAAAAGTAGAAGAAGATAGATGATAAATAGATAAATAGATGGATAGGATAGAGAACATACCCTAAAAACACCAACAAAAACCTACACCACAGGTAGGGGGCCATGGTCGAAGCCTTAAAGCCATGAAGCAGCCAGGAGGCTATGACAGCGGCCTTCAGAAATCCGATCCTCCAAGTGGCCATGGCAGCCAAGGCCATACTACAGCATTGAAGGGTTTAGGGTTTAAGGTTTGCGGTCTAGGGTTCAGGGTTTTGGGTTCAGGGCTTAATGTTTGAAATGTTTAGGGTTCAGGGTGTTGGGTTCAGGGTTTAGGGTTCAGGGGTTTAGGGTTAGGGGTTTAGGGTTTAGGGGTTAGGGGTTAGGGGTTAGGGGTTTAGGGGTTCGGGTTCAGGGTTTGGGGCTCTAGGGTTCAGGGTTCAGGGTTTAGGGTTTAGGGTTTCGGGTTCAGGGTTCAGGGATTAGGGTTCAGGTTTTCGGGTTTTCGCTGCCTAAACTGGATATGTAGAAGAAGCATACCGTATACTCAGGTGCTGCCTGTGGCTGGTTGCGCGTCTCCGTTCATCGACCACTTCCTTATTCATGGTTCCATCTTTGTTAGGGCTCGGACTGTCATACTGATGGCCACAACTACCATCACGAGGTTGGTGCAGGTGTGAGCGTAGAGGTATACTTTCAGGGCTTGGGGGTGGGCTTTCGACTTTTTCCTGAAAGGATTTCCGGACCGTACCCAGGAGCCCGCTGATAGTTTTGGAAGCCATGCCATGTCTCGGCCTCAAGGTTCCAACGAGGCTCCTGTTTCAGCAAAAGTTCTACATGCCGCTGGTGTCATACGGTAGAGCCTCCAGAAAGCATTCTAAAATTGCATGTGTACAAAGGAGGACAGTTCGGTTAACCCTGCGAGCCAAAGAATGCGAGCAAGGAAGGGTGGATGTGGGAGGTTCTGAATTGGGTCCTCTGTGGGTCCTTTATGACAACGACTATATATCCTGGGGTTAAACCCCAAAAAGTATAAACCCTGAACAGGAGAATGAAGCTATGACCTTTCGCGAGTTACACGCATTCCGGAGTAGTGGATAAACAAAGATTGTAGGCATGCGGGCTTGCTGTCTCACGGTTGGGATGCAAATTTGGGCGATGTATGAATCCAGGGTTTAGGGTTTAGGGGTTAGGGGTTTCGGGTCTAGGGGTCAGGGTTCAGGGTCTAGGGCCTAGGGTCCCAACTTTGCACATTCGCATATTTGACTCACCTCAGGATATTCCCCTGGCACAAGCTGTGACGTTGACTTCCCTTCGTTCCACTTCGTATGCCCTGATGGATGGAGAAAATCTTGCATTACCTAGGACCCTTTGAACACGGAGTGGTCCAAGAACTCTGCCATCTATATCAGAGGTCCATGGTTTAGGGTTGAGGGATTAAGAGTTAGAGGTTAGGGGTTAGGGGTTAGGGATTAGGGCTTAGGCTTTAGGGATTCCTGTTTTCCACAGACCCTCTGATTTTTGCACACCCTCGGCTCAGCATTTTGGGCTCAAGCTTTTCAGGATTGGATTGAGGGTTCAAGCTTAGACCCTCTAAAGCACCAACGACCTAGAGCCTCCCTGTCATCCCGGAACCATGTAAACCATAGTCTAAACTCCTAGTATCCCCTTTAAGAACCCCTATAGTAGTCCCCTGTATAATCCCTTATATAGCCCCCTTTAAGGAGTTTAGATTATAGCTCATGTAAGAATGGCATCACTTTTGGGGGGGGTGGGGGTTTCACTTTTTGGCTAAACCCTAAACCCTAAACTAAACCCTATACTCTAAAGCGCTTTTAGGGAGCCTGGGAGGTGAGGAAAAGGATTTGGAGTTCAGGAGGTGGCGCTTGATTAAGGTTCAAGGTTAGGATTTAGGTTTTTAAGTTTAAGGTTTAGGATTTAAGGATTTAAGGTGGTGTTTTAGGGTCTTGGGTTTGGGGGTTAAGGTTTAGGATTTAGGGGTTTAGGGTTCAGGGGTCAGGGTTTAGGGCTTAGGGTGGAGGGCTTAAGGTTCAGGTTGAAAAGCTGGATGGACCTCTGCCGATCTGAACCTAACGGAGCTACACAAGATTAGGGGTACCTTTAAAAGGGGGTTATATAGAGTTATATACGGCATATATAGGATTTAGGGTCTAGGGTAACCTACAAAATTAGGGTACCTTTTTGGGATCCTTACAAGAAGGGTCAAGGTATTCTATATTGGGGCCCCTCCAATTTGTGGAGACAACCTGGAATTTTAACGTTTACTGCCGTCAGAGGCACCAAACACCCCAAACCAACGAGGGGAAGCTCTGAGAGTCCTAACAGCCCAAAAAGACCCCTGATAAGGTCTCCTACATCCTTGAAGTAGCTCTTGCCACCTCGCTTGGTAAGCATCTTACAGAAAACTCTGAACCCCAAACCCTAATAGTAATTTTAGAGACCATAGAACCTGGTCATGACTTGAGCTTTTCCCAGCCTACAGTAGGTCAGTTTGAACAGGCTTTTTGAACTCTGGTGCAGTCCGATAGCAGTGAAAACTGATGCGCATGGGGCCAAGCCCAAACGTCCTGACAGCTCTTCGACTGATCGCTGTTAAAGGACTACTGTAAATCGTACATGATAGTATATAACAATAATACATAATAATGTAGAGAAGAATACAATCGCATATAAAGTTATGTACGTAATAGTATATATAACCGTACATAAAGATGTGTCATAGTGGTTTAAGATTTGGGGTTCCGGGGCTTAAATCATTAGAGCAGTGGATTGATCAGTGGAAAGGCATGGAACATAAAGAGGCAGCTGGAATCCTATAGGGATTAGATAAGACTGCTTAGGGTTTAGGGCTTAGGGTCTAGGGTTTAGTCTAAACTCCTAGTATCCCCCTTAGAGAGTTTAGACTAAGGCTCATATAAGATTGTAATGTAGGGCTTGGGTTCATTGGAGTGGGGTTTGAAGGTATCTTGTGCTTTAGGTATAGAAGCAATGGTAATTGTTTAGGCCTCTACACTAGGCGCCCAAATGTGCTAACACCCTGGTCCCATGACATCTTCTGAGTTGCTCTAAATAAAGCCTGGAAGTCCGAACATCAGTATATTCCTAGCCCAATACCTAGGACGTGGAAAACAACATGAATCACCCTACTTTCATGCCCTAAACCCTAAACCCTAAATCCTAAATCCTAAACCCTAAACCCTAAATCCTAAACCCTAAGCCCTAAACCCTAAACCCTAAACCCCTAAACCCATTGCGGCAGATGGCCAGTCTTGCTCCTAAATCGCTACCCACTGAACTTCCAGCCATAAGCATTGTGGGACCTTGAGATGCATATCTCCTACTCGATACATTTTGTAGTTTCCCAAAATAGGGGGACTCCAATATAGCCAAAATGTTAGGAACCTTATTTAGGGACACCACAAAGACACCCCTAGTCTTGGGAAACCCCCATCTTGCTTGTTCTCCAAATAATATCTATGTTGGCGGGTGCCAACAATTAGGTCCCCTTCAATCCCATCGAGCATCTGCTGCTCTTGCCCCTTTTTCCCGCAAAGTTCCGTCAAAGAGCAACGGTGGTACAGTATGTACAGTCGGCTTGCTAGCGATGAGGTTTGGGGTTCCGGTTTAGGGTTTTGGCCTACCTCTAGTTTGGACAATCTGACCCAAAACCTCACGTACGGCCTGAATAGTTGTTTACCAATGTCATTTTGAAGTCTTTTTGAGGCTCCTTATACCATACTTACACGAGGAATGTTGGTAACTATCTCTACAAAACTTTCGATCTAATCTTTCATGTTCTTCCCATGTGATTCTCCATTATCCCTTAACCCTCCCAGCACTGTCCCCTAGAATCCCCTCGAGGGACCATAGCATGTACCCTAAACCTGAAACCCTGAACATCTACACTACAAGCACATCTCCGAGCCGAGGTCAGCTCTCATCAGCAACCCGTTTGAGAGACCACCGGGGCAATCAGGAGTCGCTCAACAAGGGGAGGGCCTTCTTAAAGATGTTGTATAGATGATATGTAAAGGGTTAAGGTTCTGGAAGTGATACAAAGGGTTTAGGGCTTAGGCTTTAAAAAAATTAGGGATGATCATATGAGCCATAGTCTGAACTCCTAGCATCCACCTTAATGGCCCATATAACATACCTCTATATAATCCGCTGCACAACTTGCTTTAAAGAGTTAAGACTATAGCTCATGGGGTCTAGGCGTGACAAGGTATAGAGTCTAGAGGGTTTAGGATAAAGGGATTGGGTAGGATTTTTCAACACAGGGGGGCCCTGGAGTACAGGAAAAGTAGAAAGTGATGCTGTGTCCAACCTCCAAGGAGTTGGCTTGCTGCTAAGAAGCTGAAACTAAGTTACCACTACCAAGAAACCTTAACTTTTGATTACTACGTACAAACCCGCATCATGGTAAGCTACTTCAAGCTCCTTGAATCCCTAGATAATCCCTACGTATTCCGAGTTTCCCTTTAATTCTCCGCTTCCCTTTCCATTTGATTCTCCATCATGGTCGCTCAAGTCTAAACCCTAAGCCCTAAACCCCAAACCCCAGACCCTAAACCCTCAACCCTAAACCTAAACGTTGCATTAAGTTTCTAAGTTAAACAGCAAGCTCAGTTTGGAGACACTCTCCAATCAGGAGCTGCCTGAAGGTGCACCTGGTTGCCCAAGATTCCTGCACAGGGTTAAGGGCTGAAGGTTACGGGTTAGGGACTGTGTAGAGTTTAGGGTGTAAGGTTGAGGGTGTGGGGTTAAGGGTTTGGGGTTTTCGTTTAAGGGTTGAGGGTTCAGGTTTGAGGGTTTGAGGTTTTTGGGTTAAGGGTTTAAGGTTTGAGGGTAAAAGGTTTAAGGGTTTAGGGTCCTGGAAAGGGCTTGGGCTAACTATTCAGGCTTATACATTGGATTGAACACCCTACAGAACAGTGCACACACCCTATAAAGCCCTATACACCAGTACATCTGCGGTTTCTACTTAATGTTGAATTTTCTATCTAATCCGACCCTAAACCCAAACCTGGAATCCTGTTATGAATGGTTCAAGTTTGAAGAGGTTTCGGGCGTCTCCTCGCATGTGAGTCGTAAGATCATGCACAAGTTGAACCGCCCCACTTCAAGGGGTCCACATGCTGCGCTGCATTGAACTTGGACTTCTATGTCAGGAAGCCTGAACTCTAAACCCGCACGCGCAGAGCCGGGCTTCGGTCAGAAACCTGCTGCACAAGAAGCCTGGCAAAATCTTGGACCTTCAGGGAAGGTCAAGGGTTTGGGGCATTGGGCCTCAGGCCTTCGACCTTCCCTTGGATTCTTGCCGCAGCTGTCCACTGCGGGTTCAATCTTATGCCATGAATGAGAAACGTTGTACCACCAATCAGTATGACACAATATCTCTCTCAAATCTAAGCTGGACCCAACTCACAATTCCCTAATCCCGGACCCTAAACACTATATGGATCCTGGACCCCAAACCTTAAACCCAAAATCCCAAACCCTAGGTCCTAAATCGCAAACCCAGCACCCCAAACCTACGATGTTCCAACCTCCTACTCCAGCAACCGCAAGCTCGTCCAGCTCAAAAGTTCGTGATTTAGGGGCCTTAACAATGCCTTTGAAATGGTCATGGGGAGTATTTACGGGCATGTAGGGTTAAGGGCGTAGATAGCTAGAAATAGTAGAGGTGCAGATGGAGAGTTGGATGGAAGATGAAATTCGAGTCAATTAGAGCTAAGGGATAGCGGAGGGATTCTACAGGGTTTAGGGTTGAGGGGTTAGAGCTTAGGGAACCTGAAAGACAAGAATAGGGCCTTGGTGTACACCAAACTGTCATTTTACACGAAGATCGTTCGGGCATGCCATTCGCAATTGTTAAAGCTTCAACATTGCCTGCCTCCACTGACATTCAACTTGCATGTACTACCAGAAATAGAAGTTTCCCAAAATAGGGGGACCCAACATAGACACTGATATACTATAATTCCCAGTATAGGGACCCCAAAAGGTACCCCTAGTTTTGGGGAACCCCCAAATAGAACAATGGGCGCATGCACTGCTAAAGTTTCACATGAGATAGTAGATCAAAGATGCGTTTGCATTATGAAAACGGAGTTCCTTCGGAGTAGTGGCGATTATGTAGGTGAGCTATAGTACTATAGTCTAATCTCCTAGTATCGCCCTAAATAACCCCTATAATACTCCCCTATATTCCCCCCTATATAACCGACCTTTAAGGGTGTTTTGACTATAGTTCATGTGGGGGGAGGTCCTTTCAGCAGGACCCAGTCTTCATACTAAGAATACGGAACTACCTCATGAAGCAGTGAAACTTTGCAAGATCTCAAGCACCCAGCACCCTAAACTCTGAACCTCAAACCCTCCCTATAGGGTGGTCAGACACGCGGGTTTCCCGAAATCAGGGGTACCTTTTTGGGGGGGTCCCGATTGTAAGGACTATAATTTATGGTATGCATATATATATATTATATTATATATATATATGTATACATTGGTCTTCCCGTTTTTTTCTCGGGAAACTACCAAACTGAAGAGACCTACCCCCCTGAAAAGGTCCCTTGGGGCCTCCGAGCAGCCCCTCTGAAGCTGCAACATACTTGATCGTCTTGAGGCGGGAATTGAGGGCAACAGCCCTAAACCCCAGTAGCCTGTGATATCTTCATAGCGGGTGGGAATGAGGGGAACTCCCAATTGCGATGATTCTGTAACACCATGGCATGGTGCAAAAAACCCTAAACCCTAAACCCCAAACCACCTTCTGCTGGCCTTTGCATGATGAAGTGCTTGACCCAGGAGGGAAGGCAACGCTTCTGCGCAGCAAGGAAAGAGGGTTCAGGCTTAAGCTTTAAGATTCAGGTCTTAGGGTTTAGGATTAAAGGTTCAGGGAGTTGAGGTTTACGGCGCAGGGTTTTGGTTGAAGATTCCGGCTTAGTGCTGCTAGCATTCCCTTCTACTTAACCCCACCCACCTGCTGAAGAACAAATATCCCCCCATTATCATGGCACGACAGGACTGTACAGGCCCCCAACCATATTGAGAATGAGGCTTCTTTACACTACTTTACACAACCATGAAGAAAATTAAGATCCATCATCCCAGATTGCCAGCTAGTTCATGAATGACACACGCCAACAGCTCAGAATTTCCCAGCTTGAAGGTCATAAAACCTGGAAGATAAAAACCACAGCACATCAACAAGAAGATCGAGATTTTGGGTGTAGGGTTTAGGTTGTGGGGCTTCCGCACTAGTTTCGGGGAGGGCACCTGCATCTGTGAAAACTCGCCGCCTGAAACTCGAGCCACTCCGCTGCACATCGCTTCTCGGCCTCACATGGGGGGTTCCTTAAATTGGGGTGTATATTTTTGGGGGGTCCCCAAAATAAGGATTACAGCATTTTGGGGTCTATATTGGGGTCCCCCCATGTACGCAAACTACCACATGCTTCGAGGATGCCCCGAGGTTCTGGATGGTGGAGGACCCAGACATTGAGACATGAAGCATGAATGCATCTGGGAGGCTGAAGGGACGCATAGCCCTTCAAGGAGATTTGGGAGTTCTGCTCGTGGTGTAAACTTTCCGAGTAAGCAACTGCACAAGACGCACAGCCACCAACACATTCGAGGCTGCTGTAACCAAACCCTAAGCCCCCAAACCCTGACCCCTACGTAAACCCCTAAACCCTAAAACCTAAACCCCTAAACTTTAGACACTAAACCCTTAAACCCCTAAACCCTAAACCCAGAATCTTTACCATGCCATGCTTCCGAGAAGCCCAAGACATGGACCAGAAACCTCCCAACAATCGTCTCTCGGTTTAGGCTTCAAGGTTTAGGGTCTAAACCCTTACCCTCTAAACTTATACAACCTTAAACTCCACACCCTCACATCCTCTTACTGAGTCTGACAGGACAGTGGGGAAGTGGATCTTTCCCTTCACTCCCCCTCGAGCATCTCTGGGTCCTAAACTCTGAACCGATCATTCATGTCATGGGACAGTGACTCATACAGATGTCAAACAAAACCAGGATACTACAGGTTTGCAAAAAACTGAAGATGGCAGAACTCTACACGCTAAGCCCTGAAACCTAAACCCTAAACCCTCAGCCCTAGGCCTTAAAACTAAGCCCTAAACTCTAAACCCGTACACCCTAAGCCCTTAAACCTTAAGCCCTAATCCCTGGACCCTAAACCCTTAAACCCTGAGCCCTAAGCCTGAAACCCTAAACCCTACGCCCTCACAGGCCTCTGGGGTCATCTGGCCATCGCCCTTATCAAGGCATGCGAAGAAAGCATCGCGCGCTCCCCAACACCTCAGAAAGTCCGGTTAGGGCTCAAGTGTCAGTTTAGGGGTTAGTGGTTTCGGGGTTTATTGGTTGGGGGGACTTTAGTACCCCCAACCTCCCCAACTACTGTTGATGGATAAAATCCTGCATGACCCTTACGCCTCGCACCGGGGGAATATTGTAGTACTCTAGAGTTAGGGTCATGCAAGATTTGTCCATCAACTGTATCATGTTGCTGCAATGGGGTTCTAATTGGGATTTATGCAAATCGCATTCTTAACCCCTAAACCCTAAACCCGAAACATTAGGTGTAAAATCAGTACCGAAGCGGACATGGGGGTCCTATTTGCGACACCATTGGAAGACCGTGGCAGATCAGGGTTAAAGGATTACTTAGCCTACGTTAGCCCGCTTCAGGGTTTAGGGTGCTTTTCACATTCATATAAGGAATAGTCAGGAATCACATACCCCAGAAAGTATAAATAAAGCACACCATTGCAGTTGAGCAACCAAAAAGTATAAAGCACCCCAAACATTGATCCAGGTTAGGGCGGGGGATTATGCCGACTGGTCTTGACAGGGTTATTTAGAATAATTTCAAGTCCCATTTAAGGCCACCCAGGCACTATTCCCTATATAAACCACCATTTAGGGTGAGGTCGGGTGAGTTTGCTTTCAATTGTCAGTCTTGAGCATACAAGGTTGACAGTAACATGAGCAAGTCAACGGCGCGGCCACGCTAAGCACCGGAACAAATCTCTTTAAAGTTTTCTGCGGGGCTCTTCATCACCTCCATGTGAGCTATGGTCTAATCTCCTAGGATCCCCCTGAAAAACCCCTATAGTATAGGGTTTATGGTTTATGGTCCAAACTCCTAATATCCGCCTTAACAACACGTCTAATACTCGCCTATATAACCCCCTTTAAGGAGTTTAACTATAGCTCTTTGCCCAAATCCGATTGCAGGTAGTGACCTCCAGGGATTGGCAGACTCATGGGCAAATAGTACTCGAAAGAGGCGTCGGCTTTAGCCCCACGCACTAGGCTATATAGGGGATGATATTGGGACTAAAAAGGAGTGGGTATATAGGTTCAGGGGAGCAACGCGGGTCTTGGCAAAAAAACACAACAACTGCTACGCCCCCGACTCGAGTTTGGCTGAACACGGAGCTCTCAGCAATTGCTCAATTCCATAAGGACGAAACAGAGGCCAAGCGAGCTAATGCTGTACAGACTTGTGAAAACTACTGCGATGCCTGGCATTTATCTCGGCCAACAACTCAAACCCCAAAGCCCGGACCCGAACAGCTCGTTTGTAAACATTTAGGATTTAGGATTGGCGTAGGGATTTGAAATCCCAAAGGATTGTAACCGGGAGGATGGCTACGGGCATTCGAACGAGCACTTTCAGCGTTGATGTCTTGAATCTTTGGGCTAGTCAAACGTAATTTACGGTACAAGTCTTGAGTGCTGGTTGCAACACAGCCCTAGCCCTACTTGGCTAACTCCCCTGAACCTCCAAGTAAGCCCTAAACGTGCCTCGAGTCCCGAAGCCCAAAATCACTTACATCTGTCGAACTTGGAAATACCAGCAGAAAGGATGAGCTACATTCAATATTTCTCATACGGCTAGTCGACATGAGTTCCTATTAGGGGATACAACACGGACCATACCAAGCTACCAAAGGGAAACCTATGTCCATCCTTGCTAAGCCTAATACTCACCATCGTTCACATGCTCAAGTTCCCTGCCTTCATCCCGTATACGCATCAACCAAACACCAAGAGTTAGGGTTTGGGGTTTAGGTCTAGGGTTTAGGTGCCGGTGCTTCTGGAACTTTTGGATGGGCGGAGAGGTGGATCCCAAAAACTGTCCCTACACTGCCCTAATGTATGCCCTCTAGCAAGACCAAATTTGAAATAATCTAGGGCTTCATGTCTCATGCTCAAAAATCCTTGGGCATGTCCATGTTCATTTGGGGGAGTGCTAAGCCTTGATCCCACAGACACGAGGAAACCCTGCATAACCCCATATATCTGCCCATATAGCCCCTTCCGATCCCTCACAACCCTCTGCAGCCCTATATATGCTAAGATGTTGATTTATGGCCCCTCAAATATACGCGGGTGCGGAGTCGAGACCGCATTCGACGGGAGGCTGTGGGTTCGAATCCCACCGGCGGAAGTCCAAACGCAAAGTGGCGACGCTGAGCCGTGAAAGTGGTTCAGTCTGGCCGTGAAAGTGGAGAACTGCGCGCCTCTAAAGCAGCCCAATCAAAGAGTTCAGCGCTCACTTGTAGCCCTACAGCTTCGGGCGCGACCTCCATCTCATCCAAGGCCGACCAATCGAAATATTGGTCGTCGGCCTGCCAAGGCCCAAATCAGTTGAGCATACACCCGATGCAGCAGTCACTTGTAGCCCTACAGCTACGGGCGCGACCTCCATCTTATCCAGGGCCGACCAACTGAAGTAGAGGTCGTCAAGGGCCTGCCAAGGCCCAAATCTCGTGTGGGCATGTTGCACCTGCGTGAGAATAAAACCAGGGCCCCGACAAAGACAACTGAAATCGTTCGACTGCAAGCCGCTTGCCGTAGATCGAAATCAATTGCCACCGTAAAGCTGTAATCGTTAAGACACATTGAGCTACCCCTATATACACTCACCATAAAAATCAGTATTGAAGGGTTTATGATTTAGGGTTTAGCGGTTTAGGGTTTCCTAAAATCAGTATTCAAGGGGTTGGGGTTTAGGGTTTCCGAAAATCAGCGTTCAAAGCAAACTACCCCTATACCCTGTGACTAAAACCTGTAGATGACTATACCATCCCAGCTTCCATTTCACTTTCCCTAAACCCTGAACCCTTTGCTTTTCTTTTCTTGGAGTACCATCCCTTGACCCCATATGACCCCAAATCATCCAAAATGGTAGCTTCCATGTTCGTTCCCATTCCCCCTATATACCATATATGATTCCCGATAAATCCCCTATAATCCCTTGAAGAGGAACCGTACAGCCCTAAACCCTAAACCCCAAGCCCTGAACCCTAAGCCCTAAACCCCAAGCCCTAAACCTTAAACTCTAAACCCTAGACTCATATGGTAATTTCCCAAAATAGGTGACCCCAATATAGACCCCAATAAACTATAATCCTTATTATGGGGACCCCCAAAATGGTACCGCTAATTTTGGGAAACCCCCATATTCCCAAACCCTGAACCCTAAACCCTGAACCCTGAACCCTATAAGCCAAAACCCTAAACCCTAGACCCTAAACTCATATTCCCAAACCCTGAACCCTAAACCCTAGACTCATATTCTCAAAACCTTGAACCCTAAACCCTAGACTCATATTCCCAAACCCTAAACCCCTAA
>CAJNIZ010001975.1:890-27468 GCA_905231905.1 Symbiodinium pilosum | reverse complement strand
CTTTTT
The DNA here is from genome assembly GCA_905231905.1 of Symbiodinium pilosum. Lineage (NCBI taxonomy): Eukaryota > Dinophyceae > Suessiales > Symbiodiniaceae > Symbiodinium > Symbiodinium pilosum. Next base: position 27,462 of record CAJNIZ010001975.1, on the reverse strand, counting down.
ATATTCCTTTATCCCTCAAACGAATATCAAGATATCTAATAAGATTCTTTAGAAATCTTGAATAATGAGATTTCTTTTTTTTTTTTTCGCTTCAAATATCTATCGACCTCAAGAGAATTTCCTTTCGCCGTCTACATATACCGGAATATAAGATTCCACAAATTAATAATATTAGATCTATTTTATTATTCTACTTCTCAAATATTCAAGATGAAAATAACGCTTATAAGATCTTCTATAATGAATTTCAATTTTGAAATTCTAAAAATATAAGAAAATTTTCAAAAATCATTTTTAAATCAACCTCAAATTCATGGGAATTCAAGAAATTATCCTAATATCAAGAAGGGGAAGACCCTATTTATTGAAGAAAATTTATCATTATATATCAAATATCTTAGATTTTTCTAATTCTGAGAATATATCATCCAATAAATTCTGAAAATCCAATCTATCGAATAGAAATACGAATTTTCCTTTTCTCAGAAATTCTGAAAATCTTGATATAAATCAATCTAGAAAATCTCAAAGAAGAATAAATAGATGTATTTAAATCATCCGAAATCTTTATTCATTCATCATTATATTTATATTAAATCTAGAGATATATATTATAGAAATGAAAAATTCTATAATCTTTAATCCGAATGATTTTAATAATATTGTATGCAATGAAAATGAATCAATTATGAAAATCAAATATTCTTAAAATAGGTCAATTAATATATCCAAAATATTTATCATTCCTATATCAAGAATTCAAAATATATATTCATAATCAAGAAGAAATATAAAGAATATCTTCAAATATAAATATATCGATATTTATATATAAATTTCAAATATTTAAGAAGAATATAGACCGTATCTTTTCATATTCTATATATAGAAATCCTAATTCCTCTATCTATATAGTAACGATAAAATCTATAATCTCAAATCCAAATCCTTTCGCAATGCCAACGAAATCTCGTAAATAATGAAGAGTTTTCATTCTTTATGAATAATTGAATTTATAGGTCAATTATTTATTCCAATGATCTTGTTATCTTGGTTTCGAGGTTTTCTTTGAATCTATCTCTATTTTAAATGATCCGATATTTTCCTAATTCTTTCAAATTAAAATATTAGGATATCCGAAGATCATACGGGCAATATGATCTATAATGATATAAATATCAATATTATCTGCGTGTATCTTTTGCATCTGCGAGGGAAGGAGCTCCGGCCGTGCCCAGCTTGTGACATTGTCATCGCGGACACAGAACCCTGTGGTCTTGAAAGTGGACTCGCTTCTCATGCGACTGTACAATCATCCACAACAGAAATGACCTACATGGAAGCAATCACGCGTTGTTGCAGCTACTTCCAGCAGGACCAATGACGTCATCTGTGACGTATTCATGGGCCACATCCTGCTTTGACGAGTCGTGGCACAAGACGAGATTTCAGCATCTTCGCTGCCGTAATGTTTGGCATTAACACGCCGCTAGTCACTGGCATTCGGCTGCATCTGTCTGCTGCTTTTGCATATGCGCACCCATATTTTCCAGGACAGACTGAGTGCTGCTTCCAGGGAGCGAATGCCGGTGACCTTTGCAATAAATGCAGGCGAGAATGCATCTGAACCTGCAAAAAATCCGCTGAGAGGGGAATCGCCCCTGCCCGGAGCATGACAAGCACTAGAAGCGTGCAGCCAACTTCCTTCCACAAATTGACGAAGCCCTTTCTCTGCGGTTGGTAGTTCCTTGGAGAAACTCTGTAAATAGTCATTCAGGTGCGCAACCTGCACGTGGTGGCAGCAAGAGTCATCAAATCCCGACTGGCAGTGTAGGCGTCTATGTTCTCATGTATGCAAGATTGTGAAGTGATTTGCGCGGCATTAACCACAAACAGCGCCCTCCGCACTACCAACCCTACACTCGAAACCCTCTACACTTCATGCATGTTCTGGCGCCACTGCTGCCACAGGCAGCAACTTTGAGCAACACTATCGGGACAACTCAAAGAACAAAGTAATGTACAGCGCGCTCCCGGTCGGAAACGCAGATTTCCTTGACCACGAAGGTTGCCATACCAAATTTAAACTCCTAATCCACACTGTTGATCCTGAATATTGGGCATGACCCTCGTATGCTACAGCATAAGAACTCCCCCAAATGCGCATTTTTCACTATCAACTGTAGCACTGCTTCATCAGAGCCCGGGTCAAGGAAATCTTTGAACAAAAGGGGACCTCTGGGCCTTAGGGGGCACACCCGCACAAGAAAGTGGCATCCTAACCCTTACTTGTGGGTCCCCAGTGCCCCAACCAAATTGCAGGAAGTAAGCAAGGATTTTCTTGCAACATCAGGTTCTCTTTGAAGATTATTCTGAAGCCATTTGAGAATGCTTTCTGCTCCTGCGGATGTTACAACCGGTACCCAAATGGGACCCGAATTGCGGAAATTAATCTAAACCCTCAATAATAGCTTCCATTTTCTTTTCCAGTATCCGTATATAACCCCTATAGACCCCTATATACCTACTGCTTCTCCCGTGCAGCTTGGCGCCCAGTCCCCATTTCTCCGAAACCTGGTAGCTGCAGGCATGCATCGCTTTGTACTTCCGGCAAAAAACACTGAAGCCAAAAGGGTTCCCTAAACCCTAAACCCTAAACCTAGGACCAAAAAAGCACACCGTTCACGGTGGCAGCTTTCGTAGGGAGCGTAGGGGGCTTTCAGGTGGGCGTCCGCAACTTCTAGCTTTGGTTTTAGACTTTGGGGTTTAGGGTTTAGGGTTAGCTTTGGTTTTAGACTTTGGGACCCGGCCGCTCTACCCGAAGCCCAAAACCCCAATCTCAGGGGAGTACCCCATCCGGCCAAAAGGCCAGGTATTTTTTTCAGAGGACCAACTTCGTTGTGAGAACTGGCCCTCAGAGTGAACCGTCAGAGGCGTCCGATCAAGCCTCACCAGTCGAGGGGTAGAGGGTCTAGGGTTTAGAGGGCTTGGTAAAGTTTCCTGTCTCTGCATCTTACTTGGAGGTGCTACAGGCATCTGATCGCAGGAGCGCATGCGATTAAAACAAACCACACCCTAACCCATAGCCTAAACCGCCTAAACCCTACACCCCAAAGATCCCTAAAGTCTAAACCCTTAAAGCCTAAATCCTAGACCCTAAACCCCCAAACCTAAACCCTACCCCGCCCATGATCTAGGGCCCTTGCCCTAAGCCGAACCTGGGGCTCATGTTTGAGGTTCAGGAGTTTAGGGCTTAGGGGTTGAAATTCTTGCGGGTGTATGTCAAACCATCAAGCCTCAGTGGGCTCCAAAAACCGATGTATAGGTTAAGGTCTCAAAGCTAGTCTGAACAACTCTACCCTACATACCGTGAACTACCCCTAAACCCCTGCACCCCACATTAGGGTTTAGGGTTTCGGGTTTAGGGTGAACTACCCCTAAACCCCTGCACCCCACACTCCCTCCAACTCCAAGCCCTGCCACTGAATCGCGCGGCCTCGGAGAAGTTGCTGAGAACTTCCGAGAAATCGTCTCCCTTCAATTGGGGGTTTCCTAAAGTTAGGGGAACCTTTTTGGGGGCCCCCATAATAAGGACTATAGTATTTGGGGGTCTATATTGGGGTCCCCTGATTTTGGGAAACTACCAATTGGGTTGACAGCAACCCAGTCAACGGGCTGCGGTTTGAGGTTTACCTGGAACCTCATTACCTACAGGTTTAATGAATACTAATGAACCTGCCGGCACGTGTTGTTACAGGTGGATCTGGAGTCTACGGGATTTTATAGGACCCTAAACCCTTAACCGTAAATCCATTGGCGTGAGGTTGGGTATCGGGATGTATTGGGTTCCAGGACTACGTATTCGGGGCATGTCTGGTTGAACTAGGGTCTTGAATGGTAGAATTTGAAGTCTTTGGGTTCAAGCTTGCCTTGAAAAAGGGTTTAGGGTTTAGGGTTTTAGGGTTTAGGGTTTCGGGTTCAACCTTGACGGAAGCCAGTAGTGAGATAACCCTAGACTCTAATCAGCTCCATCCCCTGGAGGACCCCTTCTTGGAACCCTCACCCCAGAAGTGCTCAAAAAAGAGAGGTCCCTTTGTGAGCAGCTGTGAACCATCCCACTTCACTAGGACAAACCTTAGGCATGGACGATGTAGAAACTCCCTGATGCGCGGCAGCGAGAAAGCTGCAGATGAAAAGACGAACCTACTCTGTCAGATCCCGCTCCCCCGCACCCCCGCCCCGCCCCCCGAATTTGCACTGGCATCGGCAGTCCTAATCGTGATAGCTTGAGAGTTAGTGTTGACGTGTGAGTTCGTGTTTCTGCCAGCTATGATGATGGTGGGTGGCGGTGGGTGGTTTTGGCGGCGACAGCGCAGCTATGGCTCCTAGCATCCTCCTTGGCAGCCCCTGTAGTAGTCCCCTAAAGAATCTCCTATATAACCCCCCTTTAAGGAGTTTAGACCCTAAACCCTACACCCTAAATCCTAAACCCCAAACAATCCCCTATATAACTCCCCTTTTGAAGAAATCAGACCATAGCTTACATCAGCATGATCACCTCGACTTCTGTCACTGCTACAGCTACTCCTGCACTGCTAGTCTCGGCTCCCACGGTGGATACTCAAATTCCTGCATGACCCTATTATACCACAATGCAATATTCCCAAGGTATGAGGTACCGAGGGTCATGCAAGATTTTACGTATCCACCAGTGGATACTGAAAATCCTGCATGACCCTGAGTATCTAGTACCTTGGAAATTACGGTATTCTGGGATAATAAGTTCATGTAGGATTTTCAGTATCAACAGTTGTTCTAGCGCAAACGCGCAAGCCCTGAATTTTGCTGCTTTCACTCACGCCCAGGAAAGCCTCGTCAGGCTTGGCTCTAACTGCGCCGCCCTGACACCTTCTTTAACTGGGTTGCGATTCAGGAACTTAGACTAAATTACTATCATAAGGGAACCCTATTATTTACTATATACCCATATTGTAGTTACTTAATTTAAGTCCCTTAAAAGGAACCCAGGTCATCAAATCGAGACTCAATGGTGTTAGGTGCGAGGGTGTGGGTCTGGGGGTCCTACGCACGAAACCAACTGAGTTGAATCGACAAAAGTCTCACTCCAATATAGAAATCAGGGTTTAGGGTTTAGGGTTTAGGGGTTTAGGGTTTAGGGTTTAGTAATCATCGCACCAGATAGGATTCGTAGCATGGAGCTCCAGATGCAGCATGTGCCTTGTTCTAGCTCTAACTGCTACGAAGCTCTTTTCAGCACCAGCCAGAGACTTGTAAAGCCCCACACCCTCAAACCCAAACCTTAAACCCTGATGGCTTCCAAGAGATGATCAGCGTGGCTACTATCTTGAACATGGACCACTGCCCAAACTCCTAGTATCCCCCTGAATAACGGAGAACCAAGTGGAAAAGAACATGGACAATGAAATGGAAACTGGGATTATATAGGGGATTATAGGGGATTATAAGGGTTATTGTCTAAACTCCTAGTATCCCCCCTAATAACCTCTATAGCAGTCCCCTATGTAATCCTCTACAAAATCCCCCTTTAAGGAGTGTATTTAGACTATGGCTCATACGGACTGCAGGCATCGGTGGGCCAGCCCATAATGAAACTCTTCGTGGGAACTGCCACCAGTGCATGGATAGGAGGGACCTTGCAAGCCTTAGGAATCAAATCTAGGGCGGTCCCAGGGCCAGGGGACATGACACGTCTGTTCAAAAGACACAGAGTGATGTGGGGTGAAACAGCCAATTCGGTAATATTCTGACTTTGCCCCAGAGGAGAAGCCTCTTTTTTTTTTTTTTTTTTTATTTTTTTTACTGGGTTGCTGTTAAGGAACTTTAAATAAGTTACTACAGTAAGGAAACCACATCATTTACCATATGCCCATGCTATGGCAACTTAATCTAAGTTCCTTAACCGCAACCCAGATAAGGCCTTGTAAAAAAAGCCTCAACAAGGCAGCTCACCACAACTCACCTAAGACACTGTGCATCTCTAATGACTTCTGCATTGCCATCGGGTCCAGGGCTTAGGATTTAGGATTTAGGGTTTAGTTTCCGTCTACTCCCTTATGGCATTTTCGAGAACCTTAGGGATCCAAGTATACAAATCATACCTACATTGGTTTAGGGCTTAGACTTACGGTTAGGGATTCAGCTATTCAAAAAACACTACCTATATTGGTACCGATAAAGTTTGTAAATACTACCTATGTTGGGCTATTTGCATCCCTAGGGAGAGGCGAGCCCAAGCACAATCCGCATATGCGCACCGCAGAAAGCCCTAAACCCCTCAACCCTAAACCCTAAACCCAATGAGGTTTTGAGAAAAGCCTAAGTTGGCAACCTTGCATCCTCCCAAAACACTTTCTGCAAGCCCTTGACCCTCATAGGGTTTAGGGTTTAGGGTGGCCTTGAACCTCAAACACTTAATTCATCTTCAAGTCGTCAAAGAAAATCCCGAAACCTCAAGCTACCCTAGACTCCTATCCCAAAGCCACAGCCTAAACCCCTGAAGCCACAACCCCAAATCAAAAAAACACTGAACCCTGCACACCCCTAAACCCTAAATCCCTACAAACCCTAAGCCCTCAAATCCTATAAGCCCTAAACTCCTAAACCCTCAAACCCCTGAATCCTGAGAAGCCCAAAACCCCCATGGGGCCGGCACTCCACTGGCGCCCGACAGTTGGGGCCTGAAATGAGATCATGTGAGGTATAGGGGTATAGGGGTTTAGGGTTTAGTGTTTAAGGTTTGCAATCCATATCACCCAGGTAAGTAATGCGCATAGGTTCCTGATTGGGGAAGATATTAGGGACTATACTAAGCTACAAGAGGGTCCCTTATGTGCACCCTTACTGGTCCCTTTGGTAACCCTAAACCTAAACCGTAATCCCTAAACCCAACTACAAGAGGAAGCGCTATGTCCACTGTCAAGGGTCCCTTACTACGGGTAATATACAGTAGCCCAGTGTCAGATTCTGTTAGTGTTCACGGTTTACAAATGGTTCGATGGAGGAACTCTGGGTCGAAATCGCAGAGACACAAACATATGAGCTATACTCTAAATTCCTATATACCCTATAATACTCCCCTATAGAATCCCCCTTCAAGAAATTCAGGCTATAGTACTTATGACATCAGACTACCCTCTGGCATCAACTAAGGCGTCCACACATTGCGGCTCTGGTGAGCCACAGCAGAGCGCACTCCTTGAGGTTGGCAACAGAAGGGCCCAAATGAGCCATAGTCAAAACTCCGTAAGGGGTGTTAGAAAGGGAAATATATAGGGTTTAGGGTCTAACCCCGCCCAAGCCTGGCCTTTGGTTCGCTGGGAACCAAGGAATGGAAAAGAAATGGAAACTACTACAATGGGTTATATAGGGACTAAAAGATCCATTCCTTCATTCCTAGCTAACCAAAGGCCAGAAATAAGATGAAGGATGAACCATTGGGGTTGCTGTTGCTTGTGAAACGTAAGCGGAGATACCATAACAGTAAGTTTCTTCATTGGTTGGTGGTTTTCCATTTTCATCGCTACTTAAGTTCATCAACAGCAACCCAACATAACAAGAGAAGTGAAAGGGACAAGCAATTGTGGATGAGCAGCACACTTTCAAGAGCAGCACACAGAAAGGAAAAGTGCATGATACTCTGACAGCACGGCTGAAGTGTACCTAAACTCTAAACCCTATGGGTTTAGGGTTTAGGGTTTATCCTAAACCCAAAATCCTAAACCGTACAGTCAGCCCTAAACCCGAAGCCGAATGTAAAGGGCTAACAGGATTCCAGCCTGCTTAGAATTGGTCTGAAAACAGGAAGCCCCAGAAATCTCCTGCAATGCTCTCATATCCCCATGCTGATGCAGCTCCATGTGAAGTCAAAGAAGAATCCGAAAAGCAGTTCCAAGCCGGGTGGGGTCCCTCTTTGCCAGGGATTCCACTATATCGGGTGAGGGTTTGGGGTTTGAGGGGGAAACCCTTTGCCTGAAATCTAAGATGTCCAAAACATAGGTCCTTGTGGTAGACATCGTGCTATATGGTGGCTGCCATCAATGGGCGACTCCAATATAGAACCATAAAATGCATTATCCTGATTGTGGGACACCTAAGAAGGCACCCCTAGTTTTCGGAAACCCTCATGTTTGTTTGGGGGGGATGCACTGTATTGGCCCCAATCCTAAACGGGAAGCTCGAAACCTCGAAACCTCGAAGACCCACAAATCGACAAAATGGAATTTTGCTGTGCGACCACATCATTTACTGCCGAATTGTACAGTACTATGATGATTAACTGCATTCCTTAACACCCCTAAACACGAAAGCCTACACGCCCAAACGCCTAAACCCTACACCCTTCAGACTGCTGTTTGGCTCCGTGTGAAAGGCGTGCTCGCAAGGAAGAAGGCGAGGGGCATCCCCGTGGCCTTAGAACTTGGCTTAGGATTCAGTGCGTAAGGGTGTCGTGTTACCCCCCATCTCCCCCAATATTAAATGTTCCCCTTGTGGTACGTGATGACAAACTGGGAATACTGAATATTCTGGGTGTGGGGGGCTATAATATTAGGGGAGATGATTAAGTACTATATGCTAAACCATTTGGGAGATGTCAATATGATTTAGGGTTTATTGGTTGCTTAAGTGGCACTAGGCTCTCTGGGGCTTCAGGGTTTAGGATCTGAATTCAGGGTTCAGGGTTTAGGATTTAGTGTTTGGAATTTCGGGCTTTAAGGCTTAGAGTTTAGGGCTTTAGGATGTAGGGTTGAGAGCTTAAGGGTGCAGGGGTTAGGGTTCAGGTTTCATGGGATGTGCCCTACTTGGAGGTTCATGGGACTTAGTAACTATTTATAACTGGGGTTATAACCCTACTTATAATTGGGATAACCCCTATAAGGCCATTTAGGGGGGGTTATAAGTAGGGTTATAAGCCCAGTTATAAATACTTACTAAGTCCCATGAACCTCCAAGTAGGGCACCCTGAATATCCATAGTCTGATGCTTGCTGTACCTCTGCTTGCCAACCACCTCAGGAATACATTCCAAATGCATGCCGCAAGGCTAGGGTTTAGGTTTTAGGGTTTAGGGTTTAGGGTTTAGGGGTCGGAAAACGCACGAATGCGCACACGAGTGAGTAGTACAGACAGATATAGTAGCTTCCGTTTTATTTTCCGTTATCCCTATATAACCCCAATATACTATAGTAGCTTCCATTCTATTTTCCATTATCCCTATATAACCCCAATCTACTAGATTAAAATTGATTCATGGTTTTCGTTGCCACTTGGATTCGCGCCGCAGGCCATGAGCCGAGCAAGCTAATTAGAATGAAGGCCGCTCCCGGCTGATACACTCCTGGAAACTAACATGGAAACCCAAAAGGGCCCCTATAAAGACTACAGTCCCTCTAAAATGGGGCTATATGCGTTTCCATGTTAGTTTGGGGGAGTGTAAATGTGCAAGCCGCTAGGTCTAGGTGTACGCGTGGTCGCCATGCGATGCAGACTCTATAACCCCTAAATTACTTCTATACCCCCTGTTTAACCCCCCATATAGTCCCTACACCGATTTCGAAGCCTTTGCTGTCTCACACCCTACACTTGATGGAGCAAGCCACCACGTACTGGAGACCCGCAGCTGCAAACCGCTAGATCCCGGGATTTATAGGGTTCTATAGGGGGTTATATAGGGATATGGGAAAAGAAAATGGAAGCTTCTCAGCCTACGACCTGAACCCGCAGCCCAATCTTTGAGATTCCTCGCTGAAAGCTGTCGAAACGCTGAAGACCAATCTTAGGTAGCTTCCCAACCAGACATGGATGCCCCGAACAAACAAGTTTGTGTGTGCATGTAGGTTGAGGGTGGGTGGCTTAAAAAAACAAAGTGCTACAGTCTAAACTCCTGGTAGCCCCTGAAAAACAGGCCGTATAACACTCCCCTATATCCCCTAGATAGCCCCCTTTAAGGAGTTTAGACCCTAAGCCCTAAACTCTGAACCCTATATACATATAATATATATATATATATATTATAGGTGTATATATATATATACAGCCCTCTGCCCCTTCAAGGAGTTTGCACTATAGCTCCAAAGTACATGCAAAAAACTACCCCAGGCGATCATCCTGTTAGCATGGAGGAGTGCTGCACCTCCTGGGCTGTAGGGTTAGGGTTTAGGTTGGGGTTTAGGGTTTAGGTTGAGGCTCAGGATAAACTTTAGGGTTTATGGGGTTTAGGGTTTAGGTTGGGTTTAGGTTGGGGTTTAGGGTTTAGGTTGAGGCTTTGGATAAACTTTAGGGTTTATGGTTTAATTGGGGTTTAGGATTAGGATTTAGGTTGGGGTTTAGGGTTTAGGTTGAGGCTTAGGATAAACTTTAGGGTTTATGGTTTAAGTTGGTGTTTAGGGTTAGGGTTTAGGTTAGGGCTTAGGTTGAGGCTTTGGATAAACTTTTGGGTTTATGGTTTAAGTTGGGGTTTAGGGTTAGGGTTCAGGTTGAGGCTTTGGATAAACTTTAGGGTTTATGGTTTAAGTTGGGGTTTAGGGTTAGGGTTTAGGTTAGGGTTTAGGTTGATGCTTAGGATAAACTTTAGAGTTTATGGTTTAAGTTGGGGTTGAGGGTTAGGGTTTAGGTTGGGGTTTAGGGTTCAGGTTGAGGCTTAGGATAAACTTTACGGTTTAAGGTTTAAGTTGGGGTTTAGGGTTAGGGTTTAGATTGGGGTTTAGGGGTTTAGGTTGAGGCTTAGGATAAACTTTAGGGTTTATGGTTTAGGATTTAGGGGTTAGAAGTTCAGTACCCTAAGTTCCCTGGAAACCCTAAACCCTAAACCCTCCCCCCTGGCAGAATTCCCATTACAGCGAGGAGCCAAACTGCTCCAAGCAGATGGAGCAGCTCTGCCCATCTCCAGCCTGCAAACAAGGCAATTTAGGGCTTTAGGGGTTTAGGGTTTAGGGGTCAGGGGAATAGGGCTTAGGGCTTAGGGTTTTAGGGTTTAGGGTTTAGGGTTTAGGGCGTAGGGTTTAGGGTTGTAGGATTTAGGGGTGTAGGGTTTAGGGTTTAGGGGTGTAGGGTTTAGGGTTTAGAGGTGTAGGGTGTAGGGGTGTCGGGTTTAGCGTTTTTAGGATTGGGGTTTAGGGTTAAAGGCTTGTCTAGGGTCTGATTTATAGCGGGTACCGAGTTACGTAGGGCTTAGGGAATAACAAATCTACCGGAAAAAACAGATGGAAAATGACATGGAAGGAGGGGGGGGGGGCTGGGTTGCTAATTTTGGGAAACCCCACTCCCCATCAACCAATGCAGAATCCCAGTTGCCATGTGATTGCGAATGTTTTTGTCCGTGTGATTCTCCAGGCTTGAACTTAGCAACTCAGTCTCAAAGCCGGCATTGGTTTAGGGTGCAACGTTTAGGGTTCAGGCCAAAGTTGCAACATGCGTTGCAACCGTTTGCCCCGCCTGGAACCCCTAATTCAAACTCGGGGCCTCCTGATTGTATACTTACTTGTTTTTTCTAGTCGTAGTGAAGGGAGGAAAGGAACTATAGTAGCGCCTATAGACATCCCAGTTACTTTCCATTTTCTTTTGCACTCCTTCGTTGCCTACTAACAAGCAGCAAGTAAGGCGCCAGCCCTCCGCATCTCTGGGTACCATTGTAGGGGTCCCAATAATCATGATTGTAGTATTTTGGGGTCTATTGGGACTTCCCTATGTATGGAAACTACCACGCATAGCGGGAAACAGAGGCTGATAGGGTGTTCTTGGTATGAGTTTAGAGAGCATCGAATCTGCGTTTCTCAGGTCGAGGCTTAAGGGTGTAGGAGTTCGTATGGACTGTATTTGGCTTAGGCCCCACATACATCAATTTTCTGATTCCCAGGACCCCCCCCTCAACCCTAAACTCTAACGCTAACGAGCACGAGATGGTTTGGGGGGCAAAAAACCTATCCGTGGGAGGGTGTTCGATGACAAGCCGCATAAGACAAGCTAAGGGCACCTTGGTCCGGCCTTCAAGAAAAGTCTCATGCCATCATGGGACTATAAAACCTAAGCTCTACAGAAGATAGTAGGTTCCATTTTCTTTTCCTTTACGGAACATAGAACCCCCCTAAGCCCTAAACCCTATACGTTGCGGGACTTGAATCTAGCAGGAGACGCGCCTGGGAAACCTGATGGACAAAACCTTGCATGACCCTATATACCTAAACCCCAGGGTCTAGGGCTTAGGGTAGGAAAAATGGTCCCATAGTATATTTAGGATCAGGCAGGATTTTGTCCATCAAGCGTACATTTGGAAGAAAGGAAGGTCGTGAGAACGGCAAGAACACTTTCAGCAAGGAGTCCAACTGCAATCATTGGTCAGCTAGTAAACGCCACTTAATAATGGGCTTAGGGCTTAGGTTCCTCAGCAACCTCATACTAAGAAGGGTAACCTCTTTCCTAATCTTGAGCTTTAATAGCACACCCCACAATAAAGCCGGAGTACTACTGGGGCACCTGGTCAGAGTGACACAAGAAAAACGGTAGCAGTTGCTGTCCTTGTTATTCGACACCCTGTCTCCCGACATATGTTGGCTACCATGAGGATGCAGCTTCAGAATTTCTTGGCCATTTACCGTAATCCGCTGCTCCTACAATGCTAAGAACCCTCCGCCCCCTAAATATCAAATATACCAAGTACATTATGGTATGCCACAAGGGGCACTTTGCGTCTGAAGGGGTTGGGGGGTTTTCATATGATTAGCGGATGGAATTAGCATTTTCGAGCACGCAAAAAATGCAGCGTGTTCAGATGTCTGAGCCTCGAAGGAGCAGCAAGGCAACGATCTCACCTCTAGAGAGAAGATTCAGATGCTAGCTTCCATTTTCTTATCCACTATATAAACCTATATAACCCTATAAAATCCAAATATGAACTCTAAAACCTTAAAACCCTTAGACCCCAAACCCTTGGCTCTTTGGGGGTGGGAGAAGGCTTAGTAGATGGGTTGGAAACCGCTGTTAGGGGGGGCTATGTTCGGGCTTAGGATGGCAAATCCATCTACGGTGGGGAGCTGGGGCAAACAGCGTAGGAACCCTGAACCCTAATTCCTAGTTTTGCCGGGGTGGTTCAGGTCTGGTAAACATTTTATGAAACACGCGTAATCGAAAGGACAGAACACGGATATGACGTGAGTGTATGCTTATGAAGGTCTGAATCCGGCTAGCTGAGAAGGAGCTACGAAGGCGGGATGGTCCTGGCGTCTCAATGGGCATTTTTTTGGCTACCAGGGACGTACATGTTGAGGGAAGATCGGGAAAACTTGACAATTTCTAGGTAGGCGTCTACGACATGTCCGCAAACAAATCCAAGCCTCAACGACAGATCCCGAACCCACCGCAAGGTTTTGTTTGCCGCAGGGTTATGAGCACTCAGGGCTATACCCAGCAATCAAGCACAGGGCTCTTGTACCTGCACAACACGTAACCAACACTTCCTGGTGCCGAAATCCCAGCTACCCAAAGGGAAGCAGGGGCCAAATGCCATAGACCGAATTGAAAGGGTCTACTAACCCCCCAATTCCGTGTCCCTAGCATGACCTAACATGAACGCAGCAATCCTGAGTCCCAAGCCAACACCCCCGTCCATAAACTGCTTGCCTAGCGTATTGTACCTGTAATTCCTGGGAATCCAGGCATTTTATGCGCATGACAAGACCTGTTGAATTACAAGCTCAAAGGCCCGTGAAAAAACAATCACACAATAGAACCACTGAACATTGATTTGCAGCTGAAACCCTTTACTCTAAACTCTAAGTTCCCTGGAGACCTGGTAGAGTTTGTTCGACTTTCGGCTGGCTATAAGGATTCTAGAGAACCGAAATGTTAAAAATGCTATGGGGAAACTTCCGGTTAAACCCCAAACCATATACCTGAGCCTTAGCACTCAAGCCATAAACCCTCAACCCTAAACCCTCAACCTCAACCCTAAACCCCAAACCGTAAGCTCTCAAGCCCATATAAACTTACCATTACGTATGACAACCCACACCTAAATAATGGTAATAAACCCTACCCTCGGTACCCTAAACACCAAATGAGTAGTGCTTGTTTTGGTGGTTGAACCTAGTAAGATATTATTCCTCATATAAAATACTATACCCCAAAACAAGGAGGATATAATCTTACTTTATAATGGGTACCATAGTATCCCCAAATAAAATACTACCAAACCCTAAACCCTAAACCCTAAACCCTAAACTCAAATCTGCCCCAGACCAACCCGCCTCTTCAGCGCTGAGTCGCTTGCAGTTGGACTCGAGCAAACCTTTGACTTTACCCGAAGAAGCCGCATGGGTGGTTGTCAAAATTATGGTCCTTTTTGGGGTCCCTATTATAATACGGCCCCTAATATTTAGGGTACCCAAAAAGGGACCATAATTTTGACAATCCCCCACATAGCCCAATGTAGGTAATATAGGGTTTAGGGTTTAGGATTCAGGGCTTCGGGCCTAAGAGTAGCGTTTAGGGGGACTTTCCCCCCAATAATGTAGAATCAAGTGGAAAAGAACATGAACAAATAAATTGAAACTGGGACGATTTGGGGGCTTTATAGTGTGGAAGCTGAGAATCCCCTAAGTACCTTATGCCATGGGAGTTATGGTACTATAGCATACCAAGGTCATGCAGGACTTTAAGTGTCAACAGTGGGATTTAGGGCTTCACGTTCAGCTGCGATGCATAAACAGAGCTTGCTCGGCCTCCTACACCTAAGGTCCATAGCACGGGCCTCCAATATGTGCCCCACCTGTCTCCAAAATCCACCTATGGACCTTTGATGGTGTTTGTGGGGCTTTATAGGGTAACTATATAATGGGTATAAAATGGGCACCCCCCCACCCCCAAAAAATTAAGCAGCATCAGAGCCAGGACCTTCAAGCAGCCAGAACTTTGACTCTTTCGGACATTGTGTGAACAAGAGCCCTGTTGGAGCACGGCCTCAAGTAAGCGCATAAGGCTGAGATATATTAAATACTATACCCCTATACTATGATAGTTAGCATCTTCTTTTCCATTATCCCTATATAATCGCAATATACTACGGCGGCTTGCATTTTCCTGTTCATTGTCCCTATATAACCCCAGTATATTCCCTATAGCCCCTACTTTGAACTTCTCAAGTGCCTTTTCGCGCTGGAAGTGCTGAGGCTCTGGCTGGATCCTAGCAGCTGTTGTATCTCGGAAGCAGCACTTTGAGGCAAGGGTTCCCCCTCAACCCCTAAACCCCAATCCCTAAAACCTAAACCATAAACCAAAACGCTAAACCCTAAACCCCAAACCCTAAACCCTGAATTAGGGCTCAGCGCTTGGTGCTCAGGATCTTTGATTCACCTGGGCCTGCCCGTCAAGCTACCACATGAGCTATAGTCTTATCTCCTATGGTTTAGGGTGTAGGGTTTAGGGTTAAGGGTTAGGGTATCCCACTTAATACCCCCACATAATGTAGGGTTTAGGGTGCAGGGTCTCAACTCCTAGTATCCCCCTTGATGACCCCTATACTACTCCCCAACACAACCCCTTGAAAGAGTTTAGACGAAATCTCACGTAACGCTTCAATGTTCTAATTCGTCATGGTGGGGTTTCAGGGGTTTCAGCAAGGCTTGGTAGGGTTTGGTTGCTTGCTGGGCTGTAAACTGGCTTGTCGTTGAAGACTTGAGCTTAGTTGCCATAACAGGGAAAACATACCATGTACGCTTGATGTATCCCTATTCTAGTAGTTCTTATGCGGCAACCCAGTAGATGGTCTTGCGCAAGTAGCGAACCGTAAGGTCTACTAGCATAGTCTCTTTTGAAAAATGAGAGGATGCAAGGCAGAGTCCTACGGGACGAGACTGTTGAATACAGGGTTGCTACTTATTTGCGCCTCACTTCAGCACAAGACGCCAAGATACTATCAAAGCTCGCGCTCCCTCTCTCTATCTCTCTCTCTCCCTCTCCTGTAGTTCATCTTATGGCTCACTCTGTGAATCCCGCTCAAGAGTGAGTGCAGGAGTACAGGGTGATATACTTGCTACATAGGGGTTTCCCAAAATCAGAAACCTTGTTTGGAAGATCATTTAATGAGGATGAGAACGGTTTGGGATATGGAAGGCCCGGGCCCGTCTCCATTTTTTGTAATTGTAACACTCATTTAACTCAACATCAATGACCGGTGCTGCAATGCAGGACCTGAAGAACACCCACAAAAATAGATTGGATTTGAATCATCATGTCGTACAAAACAACATACCGGTTCTACCCCAGAGACTAACACCCTTACAACCTTTGGCAGGGGATCCTTGAACACAAATTCCACTTCTCAGAACGCCAAGCTTGAAAAGGTTTGAAGGGCCTAACGTTTCTGGGGAGGCTATGACACACCTGGCCTCAGACACCCACAAGGACCAACCCGGAAGCCCTACTGTTGACAGAGGACCCCAGAGTGGTGCACGACCTGCTGCATCCACTCACAACTCTAAGCCTTAAACCTCAAAACGCTGCTTTTCTTGGATTTTTTGGAGATGCCTAGGGCAAACCCTGAGGTCAGCACATTGAGCCGCACCGCGTTCCCCTCCGTGCTGACTTGAATTAAGCCACCTGAGGCACTCAGCAGCTTAATCACCATCATCTTGTTTAATCTAACAGGGCTTAAGGTTTAGGGGATGCCCTTGAGTACTGTGGGCGTTCTTGATGTTTCTGCGTGGGGGATGGTTCTTTCATGTACGATTTGAGGATGAAGTTTCCAGTGTGGAGCTGACCCAATCATCTCTAACTCAGGGGGAGAAATGTCAGATCTTTGGAATCTTCCCCGTGTTTAGTAGCGAGTATGATGATACATTATGTAGGAATTCTGTTGGGACTATATTCCCTCAATCCCTAAAAAGAATAATATTTCAACTTGGGATTTCCCATTCTACTCCAGAAAGTGCATTGGTGAAGCCCTGCGCCACCCTCAATAATCTTGCTGATTCTTTGCAGGGAATAA
This sequence comes from Symbiodinium pilosum, assembly GCA_905231905.1. Classification (NCBI taxonomy): domain Eukaryota; class Dinophyceae; order Suessiales; family Symbiodiniaceae; genus Symbiodinium; species Symbiodinium pilosum. The sequence goes on along the minus strand of CAJNIZ010001975.1, from coordinate 10,446 downwards.
GGGAATATAGTCCCAAAAGAATTTCTATATAGTATATTCCCATGTTCGCTACTAAGCCCGGGGAAGATTGTTTGATGTTGTGGCGCTCGAACATGGCACCCGAGCACGGCCCCCGCAAGCAGCCTTACATAGCATGAACGAGCTGATTGTCGTGCAAACAAACCTTGGCTTGCAGTTATGTGACTATAATCTAAACTCCGGGTATCCCCATAATGCTCCCCTACATTTTCCCCTTTATAACCACCTCTCAGGAGTTAAGACTATAACTCATGTGGAACAGAATAGCATGCTGACAACTACCTGTCTGCCTCTTGTGTAAGGCATTGATTGATTGGAACTTGTGCATGCATCAGCTGCTTGTGAAGACACAAGTCTCCGTGCTGCTCTTGAATCTTGTGGTGTGTCGAGGTATTTGTGCTAGTGTTGCATGGGCTCGCTCCTTTTTGAATCGGTTTTCCAATTACTTAGTGTGCTTGGTCCACCTCCAGATAAATTTCAACGGTATGTTCCACAATGAATTTTGCGCACCCCGAGGCAAATCTTTGGACAGTGTGAGAGGGTTCGGTGGGGACATCGTTTAGAGTGCAGAAGTTTATAAGACAAGTCAAAAAATATCACCACAAGTATGTATTAAAAGCATAATCATCCAGCACTCTAATGACATAGAAATGCAAATTGCTTCTCCAACACCTCCCCTGCACCATTACATACTTTCCCCTGAAGTCTGATACTGCATTTCGCGCTAATGACCCCAGGAAGCGATTAGAAAGCCAACTGAGCAGATTAGAAAGCCAACTGAGCAGATTGCTGCCAGGAAAGGTCTCGCCTGAGCGAAGTGGCCACTCAGTTGAATTCCTTTATCCAAGCTATTCATTAGGTGTCGAGTTAGGGTCCGCTTATATTCCTACTACACCAATAGGGTTTAGGGTGTAGGGTTTAGGGTTTAGGGTTATGGCGCGGGGAGATCCACCTAAGCTATTCAGGACGTCAAAGACCTTGTGGAGCTATGGCCATATCCTCGGAAGTTGGAAGCCCCCCGAAAAGGGAGCATGCCGCTGAACGGCCTCATGTCATAGGGGGATTATACATGGGTGTTTGGGCATGGGAGGTTTGGGGATGAGGCCTCAGGGCTTCCGAAAAGAATTGAACAGACCCAGCACATGAAGCAAGAGTTTTTTCGTAGCTGCTGGTCTCAACTACCTTCTTCAGCTCGTTTGATGGGTTTCAGGCCATTAGTTTACCCACTTTCAAGGTCCGTGCTTCGATCAGCGGAGCATTAACTCTCTGAGTTTTCGCGCGGCTGTTCCATGTCCAGCTTCAGCTGTAGAACTGAACCCCTTAGCGCTTACAGTACTGCTGATACTAACGCTCCTGCATGACTTTAGCAGCCCTAGCATACAAGAACATCATAATTTCCAATGCACACCGTACTTAGGGTCATGCAGGCTAGTTAGTATCCATCGTGGAGTTCGGGGATCTGGCTACGTGGTTTTAAGCTACTTGACGGCTTTGTATTGGCACGGGGCATAACCTGTATCCTTGTAGACCCCCCGCAAAAAAGGAATACAGCACACCGGCATATTTTTCAGAGACTCATACCTAGCGGCACATCTGTTTCATGGGTGCCCCCACCATGCCTTCTGATGATTACAACCACCAGAACTTCCACCCTTTTCTGTAGTCAATGCTCTAACCCACGATATACTTCCAATCCCCACTTCATTTCGCTTTTGCTCTTTCATGTGGTTTGTCTTTGGTATATTCAGGCTTCTACCTCCATACACCGAATATTGCCTCCTAGTTTTCCCCTGAGTGACTCACCATTTTGAAAGCTTTCAGCCTAAATCCTAAATCCTAGACCCTAAACTCCCTAAACCCTCAACCCTAAACTCCCTAAACCCTCAACCCTAAACTCCCTAAACCCTCAACCCTAAACTCCCTAATCCCTCAACCCTCAACCCTAAACCCTAACCTCCCTAAACCCTCAACCCTAAACCCTAAACTCCCTAAACCCTCAACCCTAAATTCAGAAGAGGCTTCTATAGGTGAACCGAGTCTTCAGCCCAGCTCTGAAATCACCTGCCAGGGCTCAGGGTTTAGGGTTTAGGGTTTAGGGTTTAGGGCTTTAGAGCAGCCTAGGGTTCAGTGTAGGGTTAAGGTTTTGAAGTTTGAGTTCGTGGTAAAGGCTTTGGGCTTTAGGGTTTAGAGGCCCAACTTTTGCAACGCCAACCCACCCAAAGAAAGGTGATATGAAGTTTACAAAGTGGTTTCGTTTTCGGTGTTCTAAAAGCAATATGCAGGTGAGTATATGGGGTGACTTTGGTCATATTTGTTGGGGGGGATTTTGATTGCCAAATTCCTCTTAATATACACCCTGCTTAATTGCTGTAGAACCCAATTGCTGTAGAACCCCAACAGACGCCATTTATGTCCGCCTAAACCCTAGACCCGAGCTTCATTTTGGTGGTTGATGTAGATGCCAGACCCCGGGCCAAAACATTTCCCTAAGGGTCCACGGACCCAAATAATAGGAACCCTTTAAAGGGGTTATAGGGGGACATTTGAGGATACACGGGGACTCTATAAGGGGATATTAATACAGGGCCCATCCAAGTACTATACTATTAATGGTATTTGGGCCCTAAAACCCTATTATTTGGATCCTTGGACCCTTTAGGGTTTTGGTTGTATCTGAACGCTGACACGTGCTTAGGAGTTCGGCCAACCTCCTCTACAACTCTCAGCGAACCCATTTGCTTTCTTTGTGCCTCCCGGTTGAAAAGATGCTTGAAACCTACCCGCAACCAGACATCTGCAAACCTTCCCTGGTCTTCAAGAACAACGTATATTGAGGTTGATCACCTCTGATCATGCTATGAAATCCTAACAGTACTGTCAGAACCCCTGAACTGAAATTACGCAGCTTCTCGGATTTGACTATCTCACAGAATTCCAAGAACGACTCCATCAGGACCTCACAGGCGCCTCATAAAGTAGATGATATTAGCCATATTATATGGCTAATATTGGGGTTTAGGGTTTAGGGATATAGAACCTGCGAGGCTCTCACAAAACAGGATACCTGCGGGTCAACTCCTGTCTAAACCCTAAACCGTAAACAAGAACCTGCCGTGCATTCCTAAACCCTGAACGGTATCCCGCGGTTTAGGGTTTAGAATTTATGGCCCCCCCTTAATTAGATAGAATATGGGGTATATGGGGATCTTACTATAATATACCCAAAGCCATATTCCATCTACTTACGGGGGACTCTAGGTATCCTAAACCCTAAACCCGAAACCCTAACCCAAAAGACGATTCGAATGCCTCCTCCTGACTCTGTGATCGGCCCCTAGCAGACAGATAGCGCCTTGCCCCGGTAGAGTTTAGGGTTTAGGGGTTTAGGGCTGCGAGAGTATGGGCCTTGCTGGGAAAATCCTTGAGACTTTGCAACTACATATCTATAAGCACATATAATAACCGGCTTACAACCCCGCTAGCTGGCCCCATATGATTTACTCCGATTCTACGGAAAGTAATTGCAAAGTCGCCCGAACCTCCACTATAGGTTTGGGGTTTGGAGAGTGTGGGGTTCAGGTCTATACGGTTTGAAAGGTTTTGTGGCTGGATGCTGAGAAGTTTGGGGTTGGGGCGGTTCAAAGCTAAGAGCCTAGAGAGTCGGGTCTGGGTGCCTGCGGCAAAAGTTCTCGAATGTACCGATGTTCCATATGAGCTATAGTCTAAACTCCTAGTATCCCCCTTACTAACCACAATAATAATCCCCTAATAAATCCCCCATGTAACCCCCGTTTAAGGAGTTTAGACTATAGTTCATGTACCACAATGGAAGCAAAGATTTCGTACAGCTCGCCAAGACTCGCGTCTCTAAGTTCCCTGGACCCCTGGCAGAAGTTCTAAGTTCAGCTGGCTATCAGGATTACAGGGCATGCTGCGCTGAAAGAGCCTTGTGGGGTGTATGATATCATGGTTATGTCATGAGGAGCCATAAGGGGATAACATCAGTGATTCATCAGGCTTCTACAATAAGGTGCTCAGTTCTGGATTCGGGGTGTGGGGCTTTAGAATTTGTAGTTTTCCGGATTTGCGGCTTATGGTTCCGAAGGCGTTTAGGGCTCTTGTTTTTGTGTAAAAAACCCTAAAACCTACACCCTAAACTGCTAGGATTATGGATGTCGGAAACTAAAAGTCATTTTCAGGGGGAGCTTCTGGACTTGTGCAGGGACTCCCCACACAAACCCATCCCGTGGCGAAACCATGCTACACCATAGTATGTTGGGGTTGTATAGGGATAATGGAAAAGACATTGGAAACTACTGAAGGTTTGAGGGTTTAGGGTTTAGGCTTGCCGAAGGGGGTCCCAATGATAAGTGGAGCAATTCGAGTAGTTGGGGTCATAGATTGGGGCCCTCCCATTTAGGGAAGCTACCATATTCTTATGCTGCTACCCACACATCCAAAGGGGCAACATGCTCTAGGCTGCAGGCGGTGATGCGACTGAGGAGGTCCAGCCTGGGTGAGATGATTTGGTACTTCTCCTAAATATGGTACCCCAAGATAGACCCCAAAATACTACCGCCCTGATCATGGGGACCCCTAAAATGGTACCCCTAATTTTGGGAAACCCCCATTTGGGGCTTAGGGTTGGGATGCTTTGGGGGTCAGAGTTCAGGAATTGAAAGGACCCATTTTCTGCTCGGATGATGTAGGCCTTCTGGGGTCAGAGCAGCTGCTGTAAGGTTTAACGAGATGGTAGGAGACAGGCCCAGGAGGTGGCTTACTTGCCGGAGAAACGCCACAGCGGGTGTTTAGGGTTTAGGGTTTAGGGTTTTAGGGTTTTAGGGTTTAGGGTTTAGGGTTGAGGGTTGAGGGTTTAGGGCATTACCGACAGCCGTGTTCCGGCGTTTACTTCCTATATCTGAAAACTAGAACGCGTGCACCGCACATGTTGGTTGCAGTAGGGGGATTATGCTGTCAAGATTTCTTGGCCAGGGGCGATGGATTATAACCCCTATATAGCCCCTATAAACCCTGTAGTTTCCATTTTCTTTTCCATTATCCCTGTACAACCCCAATATAGACCCTATAATACTATACAGAATGTATCCACCGGAGCCACCTCTCATTGATTTGATTACCAGGTACTTCCGTAAGAGTGTCGATGTGCCAATGCCTGTCCACCTTGGGTCATTGGTCAGAATGAAGGGCCTCTTGCATACTTCCCCAGCCTACATGCTCCCCATGCTTCGAGCGAAACCAAGCAATACAAGTCACAATAGGAATAAGGCTAATAAGAAGATTTGTGCTAACCAAGCCGCGATGACAACTGAGGCCACGGCCACCGTCCCAGCTCCCAAACTCGCTTGAAACGTCATCATCCAGGATGATGTTTCCTAAGAAAGGCAGCATCGTAGCAAGATAGCAACACATTTGGACAAAGGGAGGTGAGTAATTCTTCAAAACGCACAGGCCATGATGGGTCCACTGGCAGAAGCAATGGCTAGGCCGACGCCACGGTTATAATGGTAAAATCACACTAGCAGCAGCAGGCGTGACAGAGAGAACTGACCCTACAACCTTCACTCTCGATGTTTAGGGTTTAGGGACTGCGAACAAAAGCATGACAGCCATTGCCGCAATCAAAACACATCCGAGGGCGCTGGGCGCCTGGCGCTCTATTGGCGAAAACGGCCTGATTTCCAAGGTTTATAGTCCCCCTTAAGTAGACAGAATACAGGGTATATGGGGATCTTCTGTTAATATACCCACTACACCCTAAGCCCTAAACCCCAAGCCATAGTCTATTTACGTAAGGGGGGCTATAGGCTCTAAGGCCAACCCAGGGGCTACATAATCCCAGGGAACCAACCTTTTGAAGGCTCCCGCATCATGTGAGCTCCCGCATCATGTGAGCTATAATCTAAACTCCTTAAAAGGGGTATATAGATATAAATATAAATATGCATATATATATATATCTATATATATGGACTATAGGGTTTAGGATTTAGGGTTTAGGGTTTAGGGTCTAAACTCCTTAAGCTCCTTAAAAGGGGTGTACAGGGGATTGTATAGGGGACTATTATAGGGGTTTTGAAGGGGGATACTAGGAGTTTAGACTATGCCTCATGTGGTTAGGCTTCCTAAGTATCATACCCCGGAAAATGGCTGGGGTATGACGGTCTAGGGGAACCGCTCCCAGAATTCGTGAGAAGCTGTCAATCAAACACAACCCACCCTCCCCCAACCCACAGTGGCAGCAAGGCCCTATAAGACCTGTCTGTTGAAAGGCCCTCTTTTTGAGATTCCATAGTAGTGGATTGCAACGTCTGCCTCCGCTGTTGAAAGTTTAGGATGGGTAAGTTGAGCCGGATTCAGGACTGCAGCGAAAAGTCTTGCAGCTGTGGATGTAGGGAGCTTCCATGTGAGTAGTTCTTAGGTGGATACCCGAAAACTTGCAGGATGTCTAGGTCCTGATGTAGACGTTAAATAACCTCGCTACCCGTATGCCAGCATCATGCGAGCTTTACATGGGCGGATCCAAGTTCTACACGTCTGGGAATGGTTCTTAGTGGAAGGCTCGCCCGGCCTGTATGCGTTTCCAGGCAAGAAGTTGAACAAAGTATGTTCATTTTCCTGTGACAAATGTATGTAAGTATGTAAGTATGTATGTATATATGTATGTATACCAAACAAGAGAATATGGCCTTGCTCCAGGACTGGAGCATCTGCTATACTCTAAGCCCAAAACCCAAACCCTGAACCCTAACCCCTAAACCCCAAACCCCAAACCCTTAACCCCAAACCCTGAATTCCAAACCTAAACCATGCTACTCCGGTTGCTGGTCGCAACCGCGCTGGCAAACCCTTCAATCGCCAAGAGGCCCGTCTCCCACAGATCGCGGCGAGCTGAGCGGGGTGACCTAAAAGCGAAAGTATAGTAATGAAAATAGTAGCCATAGTTCTAATACTAGTAAATATGTTCAGTAATAGTGATAGTAATGAACAACTTTCGTAATAATAATAATAATAACAATAATAGTCATAGTTATAGTAATAGTAAGTATGCTCAGTGCTAGTGATAGTAATGAATAATAGTCATAGCAAGAGCAGTAGTAAATACGGCAGTGATAACACTGACAACCATTGGTGATGATAATGGTCGCTTAATATCTACATTAATAGGTACAATGATCAATGTGAGCCCGCCGCTTGGAACCCGACATCCTTCACGACTCACACCCAAAAAACCTTACAACTCAGACGGTTCGATCACCTTCCGCGAAGGTTGATCACCGCTGCCCGTACACAGAAGCTGTTCAACTCCAACCTTTTTTTTGTGTGTGTGTGTGTGTGTGTTTTTTTGGGGGGGGAAGTGGGGGTGGTGGTGGCGACTTTTTCACACATGAAGCGTCCTCGAAATCCCGTCTCCTAATATGAGCACCCTCCAACCCCCAATGTTACTACTATGTTATAATCATTCTGGCATACCACAATTTGATGCTAGGCGGGTGCCGGTTTTTGAGATTAAGGGAAGAGATTAATCGAAAGGTGCCGCTAGGTCTGATTTGCTTCTGAACAATAGGTCAGGAGCTATTCAATAGGGTAATCATCAAATTAGGGCTCCCCCCGAAGAAGACCACCCAAATCAAGAGATTCCCTGCACGGGCACTTTGAAGTAACGCTTCCTGCCTGCATGGTACAGCTGAGTAGTTTTTTTTGGTAGTTGAGCCTAGTAAGATAATATTCCTTATATAAAATACTATACCCCAAAAGGAGGATACAATCTTACTCTATAATGGGTACCATAGTATCCCCGAAATTAAATACTACTCGTATGAATTTGAAGCAATGGGGCTGGTTTTCTCACATGATGACTAGGATCATGATGGTGGTGATGATGAGAGTGGTGGTGATGATGATTCTTAGGACTATCATTACTATGGCAATGGTGATGTTGATGTTGGTGTTGATGTTTGTGGTGGTGGTGATGATGATGATCAGAAAGGCAGTGATAAAGAGTAGGATTGTGTTAGGAGGATACCGAAACCCCGTACATTATTCCGAACCCGAATTCAAGCGAATCTCTGCTACAGTATATAGTCTCCCTTTTGGTAGATAGAACATGGCAAACTGGGGATCTTAGTATAATATACCCAAAGCCATATTCTATCGACTTAAGGGTGGACTATATCCCATAGAAGCACGTGGAGCCCTCGGGCTTACTTGGGCCCACAACTGCTGCAGAAGTGGATCCGTGGCTGCAGCCTGACGCGCGGTGGAAGGTGCAAAGTTTGCATTGGCACTTCTTGATTCAGGGAGCCCCCATAATGTAGACCCATGATTAATGAACCCCCTCCTTTTAAGGGCCTTAATCTTAGGATCCCTCTTCTAATCCCTGTTAAGGGGAGGGGGTTTATTAATCACGGGTTTGGGTTACCAGTATAGCCCTCAGGTTCCCATGGGGGCACCTAGAGAGCCTTTGATGAAGTTTCAGGTGTGATGCGTGAAGGCTCACCTCCTCGTGAGCTAGGTAAGAAAGCTTGGACCTCCTGCGGAAACTGATTTAAGAGTGATGCTGAGTCAGAGACATGCCATTTTTTGATGATTCGGGTGTGGTCGCGCTGAAGTGTCACACTGCAATGCTCGCTGCTTCAGGCGCCTCACCTTACTTCCGCAGAGGGTGTCCAATGCCATGCTGAACAGCGAACATCCTCCAGAACATGAAGCGCAGCCTAAAGTACGAAGATGTGGAGTGCTTAGATTGCATCAGATTACAGTCAGGGGCCTCATGCGTTTGTATTTCGAGTCTTGGGGCGTGGAGTAGGTGTGGGGTAAAGGCTTGAACGTGTGATCGAGGATTCGGTTTTGAGCGCAAGGATTCCGGTGACCTATAGTCTGAACTCCTAGTATCTCCCTTAACAACCCTATAGCAGTCCGCTATAGAATCCCTTATATACCCAAATTTAAGGCGTATAGACAATAGCTCAAGTAATGCCCCGGACCTAGAAGCCAAATGATTCCCAAGAAGTATTCATCCTGCTGTATGGACCGAAACCCTCTCAGCTGCCGTGATCACAACCGTCAACTGTGAGGGATTGTCAGGTTTAGGGCTCAGTGGGCAGGGACTCCTCAAAGTGCCAAACCGTCACACCACTATAGTGTAGACCCCTGATTAAATTTAAGGGCCTTAATATTCGGATCCCTATTATATATCCCATTAAGGGGAAGGGGCTTATTAATTCGGGGTCTACATTATTGTCCGAGTTTCCACTTCATTGTCCATTTGGTTCGTTATCCGTTTCGGCTTCAGGTTTAAAAGCAGACCTGGCCACGGGCGCCCTCTACAAACTCCAATGAGCAGCTCTCTACTTCTAGCCACCTCTCCAAGAACCCTGAACCCTAAACCCCTAAACCCCTAAATTCCTAAACCCCTAAACCCTAAACCCTACCTCCACACCACTGGGCCAGGTCGAGGCTCACACTCCCCCCACGCTCCAAACTCGATAGCCCTCTTTTGAGAAGTGGCTGCAGCAAG
>CAJNIZ010001974.1:0-27471 GCA_905231905.1 Symbiodinium pilosum | reverse complement strand
AAGTTCCTTAGCAGCAACCCATCTAAACGCTAAATCCTTCCCTAAACCCTAAATCCTAAACCCAAACCCAAACCCAAAACGTAGGCCCACGGGCCGTCCTGCAAGGTGCCAGCACCCTACGACTCGGCCGTGGAAGCAAGCGCCCTGCCAACTACTCAGTGGCCCTGTGATGCTCAAGTTTCAAAAACGGTTATACAGGGTTATATAGGGATTATGGTAGGGGTTATACAGGGGTTGTTTGGGGAGCAGAATAAGGGTAATAATTTAGTGAGTATCTAACTAGGATTTGACTTGCAATCCTGCTCTTGACTAGCAACATGTATCCACGTACATCCCGAAGTTCCCTGAACCCTTGAGTTGCGGTTGGCAGTTTCAGGAGTTCTGGGCGGGGCGAGCTTCGTCTAGACTTCTTCGCAGGTTTCCGAACCATTTGATGACTGATGACTTCTCTGGCCAGTTAAAAGTCTCTTGTACCTCAGCATGTTGATTTTTTGCCAGACCGGCAGTTGCAGGTGACGTCTGCCGTTCATTGCGTACGCTAGAGTTGTTAAACCCTAAACCCTAAACCCAGAAAACCATATGGCCTTGGGCATGACACGCCTGCAGATGGATGTTTGACTGAAACCCCAAACCCCAAACCAAGAATCCATATGGGGAGGTCCATGCTTTCGGTACCCATAACTAAGGACTCCCGGGTATCTGGACCGATGTCATAGATTTTTGAAAAGAATCCAACGCAAAGGCCAGCAGCAAGAACCTGAAGGCTCTAAGCTTGAAACAGGCATGCTGTTGATGGGCGAAACCATATACCACCCTGACTACGCAAGAGTGCTGAGAATGACAATGCTTCAGCCACCATGGGTGGGTAGGTGGTGTAAGATTTCTTCCGTCAAAGCCAGGTCCATGGTTTTGCCGAGTTTGATGCATATCTAGTCCCCCTTAAGTAGATAGAATATGGCTTTGGGTATATTATGATAGGATCCCTATATACTCCGTATTCTATCTACTTAAGGGGGACTATACCCCTTCAACCCAACCTAAACCCTGCCTGCGTATTTCATGAGCCTAAGCCCTAAACCTTACTACTAGAGCCTAAACCCTGTTCTCCCAATTTGTGGCAAACCTAGGCTTGCCTCAAACAATCAATCCAAAATCGAGGACGCATAGCTACAATCCTAAGCCCTAAGGGTCCAAGGACTAAGATAATAGTGTTTTTACTATAATATTCATCTTATTTGGGTCCAAAGCCCTATTATTTGGGTCCTTGGACCCTTAGGGAGAGCACTCCATTGTAAACAATCCTGCACACAGCGCTTACAGTCCCGCATGCTCGGTATAAGAACTGTCGGGGTCGTTCCTGTACTGTACCTTCCAATCAAAAAGCTGCCAGCACCGCACACGTCTCTTTCGAGGTCAGAATCTGTGCCTGAGCACACTCCAACAGACATACATGTCGGGGCCCTAGGAGGTGTTACCAATTCGGGCTGAGGGCTTTTGAGTTTGGACTCCCGGTTAGGGCTCAGGGCATAGCAAGGATTCGTGTCTCTGGACAAGTGTTTTGGGATGGGGTTACGTGGAGGGTCAGGGGGACTTAGCAAGTAGGTTAATAATTGGGATAACCAGGGTTACCATTGAGCTTAGAGGGTTTATTAACCGAGTTGCTATGTCCGCCTGACCCTGCCAGTAGGGTGCAGGGTTCAGAGCGCACAGGTTTGGCTTTCAAGACAGACCCTACTTGAGCTAGAGTCTAAACTCCGTAAGGGGGTTATGTGTCATGGACCATTAGGCATTATCTGGGATTCTCTTTCGTGTTGGCTTTGAGAGCGCCTTCCGTTTCTGAGTTTCAGAGCTACCAAGCTTGAGGCCTATGTGAGAAACTTAGAAACTCAGAATGATTCTGCGACTTCGATTTGTTCTAACTCTTCTAGAGTTGCTGATTCTTGCATGAGTTTTCTAAGGCTCAAGCCCATCTCATCAAACGTAGCAAACTTAGAAAACTCAGAATGATTCTGCAATTTCTAACCTTTCTGAAATTCCTCATGCTCAGGCTCATCTCAGAAAACGCAGAAAACTTGGAAAACTCAACATTGTTTTCAAATTTTTGGAGTTTTCTAAGATTTCTGAGGCCCAGGCCCAGTGTTATATAGGGGATTATATGGGACAGACTGTAGCTCACCTGCATTTCCTGAAAGACCTTCCGCATAGTTCCACAACAGTCTATCGCCGCAGTGACCTTGCGCACGTCTTTCCCGATGAATCCTTCAGTCCCCATGTCTTGTGTAGTGCTGCTGAGGATATGCCGGTGCCCACGGAAGTGCCATCCCCCACATCCTTGGGAGATGCGGAAGAGGAGGCGAGACATGGACAAGAGATGGGTTTACTGGGATCCATGCCCTCGGGGTCCAAGGACCCGAATAATGGGGCTTTAAGACCTAAATACCTGTATTAATATTATAGTAAAAAACCCTGTTATGTGGGTCCTTTGGACCCTTAGGGATGTTAGGGATCCTTTATACTCTTTGGGGTCTGGGTTTCGTTTATGTATATCTATCTACGTAAAAGGATCCCTTTTTTCTTCCGATGGCAATGTGGGCTAAGTTTAGGGTTTAGGGTTTCAGGGGTGTTGGGTGAGCCCTTTGTTTCTTTATGGGGTCCTATCTTGTTCATGAAAGCAAGCTGTGCTCAAAAAGGATGAGCTTGTTAGCCTCAGGTTACTATGGATCCCAAACCCTAAACCCTAAACCCTAGGTTTGGGGCAGAAAAGGTTGAGGAGCTCATGGCTTCAGATTGTGTAGAGCTTAGGGCTGAGGGGATTGACGAATATTTGGGGGGCTGTGGACATCAACGGGTTTCAGGTTTATAGTCCCCTTGAGGGGTTATATAGGGATAATGGAAAAGAAAATGGAAACTACTGTTTAGGGTCTAGGATTCAGGGCTTATAGTCCCCTTTAAGTAGATAGAATGTGGGGTATACGGGGATCTTATATACCAGAAGCCATATTCTATCTACTTAAGGGGGACTATAAGATGAAGGGGTTGAGGGTGTAGGGCGCTGCTCACAGTTCATGCTTGCGGGTGGCAGGTTCTTATGAGCAGGCTGGTATCTGATTCTAGAGAACATTTAGGAGATGTTGGTAGCCCCAACCTGCATTTGGACGCTAAAGCTCAACTCCTGTACTCGGCGAATTTGTGCACTGCACGAAAGTACAATTTGCAGAAAGAAGTTTCCCGGCCTGCCACAAGGCAAACAGAAAAACCTTGAAGTGTTTCGTCTTTTTCCGTAAGGGGCCAGGTGCCCAAATAGTCGGGTCCAAATGGGTTCAGGTACGGGTACGTCGGCCCAGATATCTACTATTCAGCTACTTTGGCCCTTAGGACCCTAGAGCTTCTTAGAGACAGGCCAGCTGGATATCAGGTTAGTGTGTGCGGTTTAGGGTTTAGGGTTTAGGGTTCCTTGTCTCATCTACCCTGGGATGGCGTCAGAGCCTGTCCCATCTAGCCTGTCGGCCGTCCGTTGGCGTTCATCTTCTTTGCACCTCGGGTAAGAACTCATTACAAGCTTGCCAACGTCCCTTTGTGCACGCGAACCCTAAACTCCAAACCCTACACCCTAAACCCCAAACCCTAAACTCCAAACCCTAAACTCCAAACCCTAAACTCTAAACCCTAAACCCCCAAACCCTGAGCCCTAAGCCAAGAGCTGAACCCCGAGGCAGAGACGATTGGCGAGGAGGTCTTAACCCTGCAGCTTCCTCAACACCACTTGTGCCTTGGGGGAGTGCATGGGGGTGTCCCAAAATTCAGGGGTACCAATTTGGGGGTCCCAGGAAACAGGATTCTAGTGTATTGGGGTCCCTTATTTATGGATGCTACCACATACAGGTGTTATAAAAAGAGGGATTGTCCTCGCCTTCAGCACCAGCAAGCGATTCTCGTCAGCTCTCGTTGTTGTGAGCTTGAAAGGTTGTGCGCGAAATTTGTGATCTCTGGTGCAGGCGGTGGTCATACAAGAAGTTTACTTGCTTTGGGGAGCATAGGTGCTGAGGATTCACATTTCAGGCTGGTTGATTTGAGTAGGGTTCTGTTGATACGATGACACTGAACCTTGAAAGCTCGCTCGCGAACTTAAGTAAGATAACGGACCCATTTCTGAGCTCAATCCCAAAGGCCAGTACGTCATCCGCGAAGGTGGAAGGTTCAGAAGGACCTTCGGCACCTAAAACTGCTAAGCGTATGCTGATTTTCAAAAACACTTCAAGATCTAGGATCGCGATCTTTCATTCTGGGGTCCCTGACCTTCATGCCCAAGCATGGCAGACGAGCCTAGCGGCTTCAAAATTTCAAAAGGCTGCGCCCGACAACTGTTGTGTTTGGAAGTCAGGCCATAGATTCCCAAATAAGGACCCAAGAATCCCGTTATGGTCCTTCCATGCACCCGCGGCCCTTGTGTTGAGAAGCTGCTATATGCGCTTACGAGTTTAGATTAGCCTTCTTAAGAGACCCATTATGTGGCTGTAGGGGTCCCTCTTGTAATTTAGTATAGTCCCTAATATAGCCCCTTATAAGGAACCCACGTCCATCAAATTTTGCCGGAAATATTGACTGCAGCTCAGATGGTCCTTGTTCGGGCTAGCCTCGATTGGGATGTATGTGCCTTCTTGTATTTTGGGTTTGGGGTTTGGGGTCTAGGGTTTAGGGTTTAGGCTTTCGGGTTCGGGGTAGCCATGGGTGAAGCAGCAGAGTTACTGCCACTGCTGGCTTTCTGTATATGCCTTCAAGTAGTTATTGTACCTCGAACATCCTATTCTGTCTCCTAATTCAGTCCTCCCGTGTGAGGCTAAATACAAAATCAAGAACTCAACGCCTGAAGCCCAAAGCTCAGAAACCAAGATGGACAAGCAGTGCTCCGATGCCGAACGCGCCACTCAGGCCTACACAGACTCTTGTTCCTCCTGCGCTGAAGGCCATCATATCTTGGTTTTCGCGGGGAGGGTTGAGGTTCCCCAAACCCAAACCCCAAACCCTCAATAGGGTTTAGGGTGTAGGGGTTGGGGTTTAGGGATATCTGGTTTTGAGGTTCCTGGCTTCCGGGCCACTAGCCTCTGCAGTGTGCTTCATCCTGGAGCGTATTGCTAAGCTACTGGGATGTTGGCCTCGAACACAAGGCTTTCCACTTGTCTAAATGCGAAAGCTGCACGTCAATGTACCCCTAGTATCAAAGGAGATGCATAACAACCCCCAGTCTAGGAAGTATGAAACGATGGGTCAGCAAGTTACGGTAGGTCTGCCAACCCCTGTAAAACCATAAGTAAAAAAGCAACGGCAACGTTTGAACTAGAACATGAACAGCAAGCTGAGCAAGTGCGCGTATTCGTGATTGAAAATGGGGCATCGAAACGATACTTGAACGATAGCCAAAGCGATAATGTTGATTGCATCAAGCCGGTTTTGGCAAGCTGTTTCCCCTAGTTGCCCTGTCTGAGTGTCCTCTTCAATGACCTGAGACCAATCTGGTTGGCCTTCGCTGAGGTTACGGCGTTTATGTGCTGGGCGATCCAAGTTTGCTTTCCTATGGGATGGGTTAGGTTCCTATCGTTCTTCGCAGAGTGTTCCAGTACTAACAAGTAACTTGAAGCTGCACTTGGTACCTAAGCCTTAAAGTGATAAGGACGAGAAAAAAAGTACTGGTCTACCGCGACCAAGGATAAACCCGGGGTTCCTAGACCCTCCTCCTACCCTCTATTAGGGACTAAGTACCCACTATTGGGGGCCATATATCCCCAATTACGGGGACCAGGAGGGTCCTGGCTTATTTCTTCCTACCTCAAGGAACTCGGACCCTTGCATTACGTACACTGTCCCCAGGATCCTCATAGACTTCAAGTCCGCACCCTAAACCCAGGCTTTATCCTATGGATTCACTTAGCAATGGTTTAGTGTTGAGTGATTAGGGATTCGGGCTTAGGGATCCAAATAGGCCAATGTAGGTATTATTCACAAACTTTAGGCCCAACGTAAGTATTATTTGTATACATGGATCCCGAAGTTTGATCCTAAACCCCGCCCTAGTGTTGATCCTAAACACCGAAACCAACCCTTCAATCTACCAGAAGCTCCAAGTATCGCTACTGGGAAGGCTTCGAGGGAAGCGGCAACCGAAGAGCTAACTGGCGAAGCCGCGTCTAGACTGCTTCAACATGACATGTGTCACGTGCTTTTGCAGATATATCAAGCAACCCTGATTTTGAGACGCCGTCATTTGGGAATGTCTCTTTGGGAGTGAATATGCGGTAAAAGGGTGACAGTTCACATGCTGGTTCGTAAGCGAATCGTCGGAGCCACTTTCTAACTCTTTAAACTGATTGCTATTGCCGGGCTATGTGGGCAACAGTGGCTGGCACGTCTCTCTTTTTCTGCTGTTGTTTTGGGCTGTGCTTAAGGGTGAGTATATAACAGTAACCTGTGGTGTCCCAGTCTCAAAGCAGACGTGCGTACCAGGTGCCAACGCATCCATTAGAACCCTTCCCTATTCCAACCCTCAAAAACTACATGGGAGTTTCTCGCATGTGTAGCGTTTGGGGCTCCATGGGCACTCTGGCTTTATGCACAGGTTGTAGGTGTTTCCAAGTGTCCCGCAAAATCGTAGTCAAAGACACCGAAAACCGCATCCATAAAGAGTTATCATCAAGTCGAAACCCCGAAGCTCCAAACCCTAAACTATTTCAACCCTAAACCCAGAAACCTTGTTCTACCAATGGGCAAGATGCATCATCTACGCTTAGAGGCCCTACAGACGCCATTGCTTTTCAGAGAACCCTAAACCCTAAACCCTAAACCCCCAACCCTAGTTTTGCCACACCCCAGACATTAAGGCTCCTAACATCTTCTAACCCATACGAGCCATAGTCTAAACTCCTTAAAGGGGGGTTATATAGGGGACTACTATAGGGGTTATTAAGGGGGATACTAGGAGTTTAGACTATGGCTTATACGGAGATTCCTAAGGTTGGTGCGGGTCTTTCATGGTTCTGTGGCAACTACTTGGAAAACTTTCATTTAACCTCCGAACTCCGGAAAGCTTTAACCTCCAAATTCTGGAAATCTGGGAACCTTTAACCTTCAAATTCTGGAAACCCTAAGCACTTTGAACTGGGGTTCAGGTGCCGCCTTTGGCGCACAGCTCTGGAGTTGGGGAGAGCGCATTCATGTGCGGACCTCTGAGGGAAGGCGTAAGTAAGGTGTAGTATTGAGAGGTTGGGGCTGAATGTCGCGGAGTGTTCTAGGGTTGAGGATTTGGGGTGTAGGGTTTGGGGATTTGGGGTTTAGTGCTTTAGGGTTATAGGGTTTAGGGTCTAGGTTTAGGGTTTAGGGTCTAGGTTTAGGGTTTCAGTCACAGCGGACTAGGCCAGAGAGCCCGACATCTTCCAATCGAGAGCACATCTTCAATTGCACTTGTTGCACGACGTTTTTAAGTTTGTGGTCCCACATATATATATATATATATATCTGGCAGTTTCCATAAATAGGGGGACCCTCAATACAGACCCCCAAATACGTTAAGCCTTATTATGAAGACCCCTAAATAGGTACCGCAGTTTTGGGAAACCTCCGTATCTGCAAATCTAACCATTTCATATATACCTTCGAAAACACCCTAAACCCTTAGCCCCAAGCCCTAGATCCTAAACCCTAAACCCAAACTTAGAAAAGACGCCGGCCCCAACGATTTTCGGTGGCAAGGTCTAGCTCCGGACCCGGGCTTCGGTCCCCCACGGATATGCCTGCCCGGAGCTCGGGGGTTTAGGGTTTAGGGTTTGGGGTTTGAGGGTTTTAGGGTTTAAGGTTTTTAGGGTTAAGGGTTTGAGGGTTTTGAGTTTTTGGGGTTTAAGGTTTAGGGTTTAGGTTTCAGGGTTTAGGGTTAGCTGCCCGGAGCTCGGGGGATGAAGGTTTAGGTTTGAGGGTTTCAAGTTTTAGGATTTAGGGTATAAGGTTTCATTAGGATTTAGGGTTCAAGGTTTCTAAGGCTTAGGGTTTAGGTTCAGGGTTTAGGGTTTAGGGTTACATGAGGGTTTTGGCGGTATCCCAAAAGCAGGGCGGGGGTCCCAAAAATTGATAAGGATAGGAGCGTTTTAGGGTTTATATTCGAGTTTCCCTATTCTCAGAAATCACCGTGCGTTATATGGCATATATGGGGATATGTAGGGCTGGAGCGCAGGAATTGATTTCTTATTTGGGAGCTTCCGAAAATTTAGGGTTTGCTTTTTGGGGAGTCGCCAAACAGAGATCGTCGCATTGTTTGAATCCGCAATGTCGGGAAGAGGGTGTAGTATGTACGTAGAGAAGGGGTCTTGTAGATGGGATATGCTGTTTAAAGTGAGCATTGATTGGGGGTTGGATACAGAGTGTTGGGATTAGATATTTGGGGCATGGTGTAGGGGTCAAGATTTGTTTCGGGCTTTTGGATGGAGGCTTTGGGAGCATGTAAGCCTGGGAAGAGGGATGCTGCAGGGACCGCACTGCTACCTTCCCCAAACCCTAAACCCTAAACAACCCATACGGTCCCTTTGGAAGAGCAGCAGTCTTTCTATGGCCTGTTATGTTGACTTGGGGTCTGTATACCCGTCACATGTGATTACGTCTAGACAGCCATGAACTATCGCATGATAATTCTAAATTGCTTATCAACCCCACGCATAGGAACCCATGCCTTTTAAAAGCACCCAACCTTTCGTGCACAAATCCTGAACAGTCCCAAAATTCACCTTGTAAGCCTAAATCTCAAGCCCTAAACCCTACAGCCTTCAAGTCAGGTGCCCACTGAGCTTCCGTCGCCGACGCTCAGACCTTAGATGGTAAGTACTCGTTCAATAAGGGTTTAGGGTTTAGGATTTGGGGTTGATGCTTTTGGGAATGGTTTGTTCGCTAGAAGGTGGAGGGTTCACTTTAAGGGGGAGGGGATTTCAAATCAGGTCACCGCCTTTGTGATGCGCCAAAGCTATGGGTGTCGCCAAGTAGTTCGTCTGAACAAACAGCCGGATTTAGGGCTCAGGTTTGATACAGAAAGCTAGGTGATGGACTTGGCAAACACTCGGCGAGCATGTTTTTGATCTCGCATGGCTTGATCTGTATATAGGTGGGTTGTTGTTAAGAAACTCAATGTAATTTACCAGAATTCTGAGTAGACACTGCATAATGGGGGTTCCTTCTTGCAGTAACTTATTTCAAGTTCATTAACCCTAAGCCCGAACAGCCTACCCTTCACAGCAACTCCGATAAGTCTGAGGACATGTTCGCTGCTAGGAGACATTAACTGCTAAACCTTACCTACCCTCCCAGGTTTAGGATGTAGGGTCTAGGTTCCAGGGAGAGCTTACTCCCCCAAATCAGGTGGAAGCTCTTATAGCTCCGCTGTAAAGGACCGCGGCTGTTGCAGCTCAGGTTTCATGTCAGTTTGGGGGAAGGTAAAAATGGAATATGTATATAAAACACTCAGACCCAACAACTTTAAGCTTGAACGACAAAAACCTTCAAAGGTAATCCTAGACTGTCAAAGCAACAGCCACAAACCCATGAACTGCACCCTAAACCTGAAACCCTAACACCCTAAGCCTTACACCGACAACCCTACAGTGACCGAGGTTTTCAGAAGGGTCCGACAAAAAAGAAGCCTCAAGCCTTAAACCTCCCCATAACCCTAAGGGTCCAAGGACTAGAATAATAGGGCTTTTTTACTTTCATATTAATACTATTTGGGCCCTGAAGCCCCATTTTTTGGGTCCTTGGACCCTTAGGGTAAACACGAAACCCTGAGCCCGAAAGATGCGCTGAGGTCCGCTGCAGAGTCGGAGCCCATCCCGGACGACCAGGACGCAGCTCCCAGACTTCCGGGCATCGCGTTTAAGGTTTAGGGTTCAGGATTGAGGATTCAGGGTTTAGGATTTAGGGTTTAGGATCTAGGGTCTAGGATTTAGGGTTTTGGATTTAGGGTTTTTGTTTGGGGTTTCATGTCCTGAGATCTCAAGTCTCGGTAGGCTTGGGGCGATAGAGGCATGTATTGGGCGACAAGGGGCGATATGCAAGGGTCGGCCAGGTAGGAAAAATCAAAGTTATGCTTAGTAATAGCTGGGCAGTTGCCCTTTACTATTACACATTTTATAATCAAGTGATGTCCCACAGCCCCTTACAGGAACTATTGCTATAGTAGGCTATAGGCAACCACAGGGTCTCGCAACATACCTGCTTCGGTTCATGTGACCAAAAATCAAGTTTTTGACTACCTGACTCTGGAATTGCAAGCCTGTGCTTTGGTTTTGCTAAACCCCTAAACCCTAAACCCCTGAACCCTAAACCCTAAATCCCTAAACTCTACAGGCCCCACATCCTAAACGCGGGAATGGCTCAGTAGGGTTAGGCTTCCGAAGCTGGTCCCCTCCACCTGCCCAAATCGTAATATTCAACATTTTAGGTTTGAGGGTTTAGGGAGTATTTTACTGTATTGAGGATATTTACTTTCAGGGGGTTGAGATTTTAAGAAATATTAGGGGAAGGTGATTACCTAGATTTGAGAAGGAAACCGGTTTAAACTGGAGTGGCAATGGGCAGAGGCCGTAGTCTCTCTCTCTCTCTGTCTCTGTCTCTCTCTCTCTCTCTCTCTCTCTCTCTCTGTCGCTGACTCTTCCTGACTCTTTTTGCTGCCTATAGCGCGCACTGGAGGAACCGTACGGATCTCAATGGAATCTCTAACAGGTTTCTAACAGCCAGCAGAAGCTGCGCTAAACAGACCGCTCACTTCAGAACCATGATGTGTGGTGCTCGTGCAATTTTGTTGCGCCACGCAACTTAGCGGGAAGAGCTCTTAAAAAGAGGCTTGGGTTTGAAGAAGGCTCCACAGAGCAACCCTACCGGAAGCTATCCAGCTCCTAAATTCCGAGTACCCGCAAGCACTCATACCCTTGCTGCCCGCCGTTGCCCCAGTTGCCCCTGTATAGATTAGTAGCAGGCAGTCTGGGACACCCAAAGCCCCCAAGCCACTAAGTCCCATAGCAGTAGATTTCTTGTCGTGGCCCCTTGAAGGTGTCCCCCAGAAGCCCCCAAGAGGAACCTCACAATTTCTCTCCTGGCTGGGCTTCCTTAAACATATGCGGTTAGCTCTCTTAAAGGCAAGGTAGGGCAATGCTAAGTTCTAGAAGCCCAGGACAAAGTTCCCACTGCCTGACTACACTTGTGCATCATGAAGTACCTGTGCAGCTCATGAAATACTGGGCTGCTGCTGTTGAACTTAGATTAGCTTACCAAGAAAAGGCCAGCCAGCTTAACTTCTTAAACAGCAACCCGGAAGAAGGAGCTCGCGACCACTGCACCTCCACCAACAGCACCCACAGCTCTGGTCCAAGAAGCGCACGGGGCCTTGGGCATGTCCGCCTAAGCCCTGTACTAAAGGGGCCAGAATAACTGTCAATATCTCATCGAGGTTAATTTGAGGTAAATGATACGATAGTCATACACGCAATATGGACCACAACATTGGTAATAGTTTGGCTTGTACAGTAGTTGTGGATTTAGGGTTCTCTGCAGGGCTTTAAAAAGTTGACCACAAAGGCCTCACCTCAGGAATCCCATAAGCCCAAAGTAGCTGTAAGGTTTGGGGTTCGGGGTCTAGAGTTTAAGGGAATTAAGGCTCAGAGAGATTTTAGGGGCTAAGCTGGGTATTGTGTAAGGTTTGGAGCCTTCCCGGGTTAGATTGCCTATCACGTTCTATTGGGGCGGGCCTAAATAGCTATTTAATGTCATTGTTCCAGCTTCTTGGGTAATTTCCTGTGGCGGGGTACTTCAAGTAAACATCAACATGACATTGCTAATTTAGGGTTACTGAAGCTTCTCACAGTAGATCTAGGAGATGGAGTGCAAGTCCTTCGGATGACGTGGAGGATTGCTCACGCCGTTCTGCCCCCGCACTTTTGGAACAGCAACCGAGTCTCCTTGGTTGCGGATTTCTTGAAGCATGATGTCTGGGTTGTAGGGTTTATAGGCCTGCCTTCATCGTTTGGTGGACTTGCAGCGATATGGCAACATCTGGGCTTTCAACATGCGCCCTACATCTGAACCACCCTCCCCCTCTCCCGTCCTTAAAACCTCCTCCAAGCTCTCAACGCTGATACTGTGCGCCCTACAGTCCGCCACCCCGGCTCCTCTCCAATTTTTTGGGTGACCTTCAACATATGGTATTTTCCGACCTAGTTTCCCTAAAAAGGGGGCCTCCCAATACAGATCCCACATTAGTATAGTTCATATTATAGGGACCCCCGAGAGGGTACCCCTGATTTTACTAAACCCCCATATCCCAAGGTTCCCTGAGAAAAACCTTCCGAGGCCACCCGAAGCAGACTTCCCCCCGCCGATGCCGGAATCCGCGCCAATGTCCTCGCAGGGAGCTCTGGGGAAGATTTAGGGTTTGAGGTTTCAGTGCTTTGCAGTTCGGGTTCTGGGGAGGGGTTTAGCGTCCAAGGTTAGTAATTTCAGGTTGGCTGGAGGCTTTAGAACCCAAACATTCAAGGGAGGGCTTTTCAATGCGCAGTTTTGGGCTTGGGCGTTCCCACATGTGTTAACAGTGTGTATTGATTTCGTTGTAGATGAAGCAGACTGCTGCTAGGATTCGTTGTATGATTCAAGGCGTATTATCGCTCTGTCATTGGTTGCGGGGCTTTCTGGATTTGCATCGTAATCCTGTTGTGGCAAAACTCAAGGAAGCCTTGCGCCAATGGCCCTATTCTCGGGAGCAGTTCAACCACAGCTTCTGAGTAACGACTTCACAGATTCCTAGACCCCCTCGTGCCCAGCTGGAGGAAGGGAGTATGCAAATTTCGAGAGACACTCCTATTAACGACTTCAGTAAGCCAAGCTCTTGGCTGGTTTCAGCGACCCATTTAGATGTCCTTTGGCTGTTTTTTGGCCAGGTCAGTTCTGGCATTCCAAACCTTAACCCCAAATTGAAGTTCGTAAGCGCTGGTGCATGTTCCTCGCCCCGGAAGCACCTCAAAGGCGTTTTTTGTGGGGTTAAGGGTTGAGGGCTGATCGTAAATCCCAGTAGATAGCTTCAGTCTCGCTGACCGTGGATGGCTTCTGGCGGGCAGGTAGGAGTGTTTAGGGTTTAGGTTAGGGTGCAGGATGTAGGGTGTAGGAGGGCAATTTCTGAACGCAATGCCAAGACCCTGGAACAAAATCCAACATTCCCAGGCCTAGGCCCTAGGCCTTAGGCCCTGAACCACGAAACCCTTCAGTTACTGTTTCTTGGCAGGGAATATGGAAATGAGATCCTCATATAAGCCCTGTACAGTCTATTCCCAAATTCCCTGAGTTAACTCTAAACTATCCATTCCTAACCTGGCTTCTGGAAAGCTACCCTGCCCCAAATTAAAACGAAGTCTGACAGGGGGTCCTACAAAGATTACTGTCCCCTGTATGTACCCATAAGGGTCCCTATAGGATCTCCCTAAAAGGGCTAGGGGCCCATACTTCGAAACTTCCGTTTAAGTCTGGAAGGGTAGATTTCTAACTACTTTGCTACGGTGAGGTCCCATGCTGCATCGCCTTCCGTGGCGCCCTCAAGCACATGTTTCTTTGCGGCTCTAAACAAGTTAGGCCGCTGAGCCTGAAACATTGTCACAATTGTGGTTATTATGTTTAGGTTATAACTACTGTTGCTTTTTTGTTTGTTGACACGGTCATTGGTGACTATTCTTCTTTGTCCTTGTTTTGATCTTAGCTAATGTTGCTGTCAGTACTGTCGTTGTTTGCATTGTGATCGTTATTGTTCTTACGTAGTATTATTTTTTGGTAGTCCGGCGGAATGCAGGCATGTTTTCACTGAAGACAAGCACGTCTAAGAACTTTTAGAGGCTGTGAGAGCACAATGCCGAATTCCGAATCGTCCGTTGGCTGCTTCTGTAGTATCGCTTGTAATGAGTATTGGCAATACCTCTCCTTGAACATGCAACCTTAAACCCTCAACCTTAATGTTCGGGACAGTGTTTGAAGCCTAGCCCCTCGGATTGTAACGGGCACTGGCTAATCCTGAGACCGGCCGCTCCTAACTGCGTGCTACAACCGCGGGTTTAGGGTTTTGGGTTCAATGGCTTCCCCGGAACCCTCAGACGTGCACCGGCATATGGGGGTTCCGCAAAGGTCCCCATAATAAGGATAGGTTGGAGTGGAGTCCCCCCATTTAAGATTTGTCAGAAACACCTCATGCCACCCTACGCAGTTGGAATCCAAGGCCTCTGAGTCAGGAGCCCGAAGAAGTCCTTTTCAGGCCATCTTACGCAATCCCTTCATGGTATATGCATGGGCAACAAAACCACCGGGCGTGGGAAAACAACAAGAAACATATGTATATATATATATACATATGTATTCTAATGGTTCAGGCATTTCTGGTCTTCTCTGAGTCATCGCTGTATCAAGTTCTGTGTCAAACTCTCAGGGGCCCTAGAAGTCCCTCCAGCTTGGAGAACCCTGGATAAGGCTTAAACGCGTAAAACCCTAGGCCCCCATAAGCTCCAATTCCCTCAACTCTTGTAAGCCCTAAACCCTAAACCCTAAACCAGGGTCCTTGAAGCATCCAAGCTGAGGAGTTGCCAGTGCCGGCCGACGAGGCCCACTGGTCTTTACCTTTCGGGTTTTGAGCTTAATTGTTTGCCCTAAGGGTCCAAGGTATGATAGTATTATTTGGGTCCTTGGACCCTTAGGTTTCTATTTTGAAAGTTTGGTGCAAGGGATTGGAGGGTTTAGGCTGTAGGGTCGGGGTGTAGAGTCCTTAGCAGCAAACAGTTGAACCCTGAGACCCATCCAGTGTCCCCACAGCAATAGAAGGCAAACCGTGCCAAACTACTATGCCGCCAGCTGCGGTACTGTTTTCTTGCGTGAACTTGACGCAGTGAACAAAGAGAATCCTCGGGCCACTACCTGTACAATGTAGATTGACCGCAACTTCTCGCACAAAAATAAAGCCCCGTAAACCCGCAATCCTAAGCCCTGAACCCTGAAACCTAAATCCTATAGGCCCTAAACCCCTAAACCCTACCGCTCTGCTCCCTAGAGGTCCTGTTCCAAGAGCATTTTCTTTGCCACGCTAGCTGCGACACATGCAAGCCGAGTAAATTGAATTACAGCCCAGGCCCGAAACATTTTAGGTGTTTAGGGTTTAGGAAATTTAGGGTTTAGGGTTTAGGGCTTAGGGTTATTCAGCCCCCAAGAGACGTGACAGTTGGCCTAGATGGAAGGTTCTCATAATGACCCCTACAGAATGATTTATACTGACCCAAGCGATCACGGAATAATCCCGATTTCCCCCAGGGTCCCCAAGCCCTCCGTTTTGGGAAGCCCTAAAGCCCGAACCCTCAGGGTGAGGGTTTAGGGTCCCTTAACCGCTGATCTCATGACCCCCACCCAAACTTGCAGAGGCGGCAGGGGCACAGAGGCGGGATCTCGCCGCAGTTTCACTCAAACGGTTTTGGGTGCAGGTTTTGAATTTTGGGACTGAGGATTGAATGATTTAGGCGAGAGTCCTTTTTTGAGAGAGGAGCTGGGCGGGATCCAGGGGGATGTGTAGGGTTTAGGGTTTCCCGCAGTTGTGGACCCTTGTAAGATTTGTTATGGGTATTAGGCTTCAACTTATGGCCGTCAGGTTCCAGACCCCACGTTGAATTAAGAGATTGCCAACCGTTCAAGGCCCAACATGGTGAAAGCAATGGGTGGGGCATGGGTTTCAGGTCTGTGTTAGCAGGACCCCCCCGCCCTGTACTAGTGGCATAACAGAAATATAAGAAGACTCGAACATAATCCTTATAATCCCTTATAGTCGCAATTAGTTGGGGGGTCCACCTAAGGTCTTGGTTACAAAGTGGAAGGGTTTAGGGTTTACCCAAACCTGCCCACTGCCATCCTCATGGACCTTCATCTGATTCCAAGAAGATTCCATAAACGGCTGAAGGTTTAGGGGTGTGGGTTTAGGTTTTAGGGTTTATAGTTTTTTGGATACGGGCTTAGGGTTCAGAATTCATACAGAACCCCGAAGCCATAGTGCTTAGGCGAAAGTATTTTGGGGTTGTAGAGGTTAGGGTAAGAATGGCGACGCAGATGGCAAAGAGCCCGGGAAATGAGATGGAAGCTACCATGAAGCGCTTGGCCAGGTTGGTAGTCTCATTAAACAACGTCCCTGCTTCAGAGCTTTCTAAGCATCCTTGACGTGATACATAAGGATCATGTTGGGCCATTTAGGTAACAGACAAATGGCTGTCTTCTGCCTGGATGTTAGTATTTAACTTTTTGGGTTTCCTACTTTCTACTTTAAGGAGGCTAAGAATTTAGCTTTTCTATTTTGGGGGAGGGTGGTCCTAAAGACAGCTAAGACATCAGCCTCGACCCGAAAACAGCAGATCTTCGAATTCCCAGCCCCGACGGCTTGTGATTGTTTCTCTTAGTTTGGTGAGTGGATACACGGTTCTTAGGGAAGATTGGTCAGCGTATATTTTGGGTGTTAAGGGTGGGGGGACCGGCATTAAATCCTCTGCGCTCAATCAACGCCAGAGTTAGACATGAAAAGCACATTTTAGGGTTTAGGGTGTAGGGTTTAGGGTGTACTGTTTAGGGTTTAGGGTTTTGATTTTAATGCTCCCACTCAAACCTTGAAGGAACAATGCAGCACCCGCGAAACTACTCTGATGGTTGTCTGTGTTTTTTGTAGACATTTTGGCGTCTTCCTCCCTGTTGGGCGAAGATGGGCAACCCTCAACCCTAAATGCGCGAATCCTAGAACCCCCTATAAGACAAGAAAGCAAAGCTCTAATTGCTAAAATGGATAGTCCTTTGCCGAAACATGCCCGCAGCAGGTCCTTGCAGCGCCGCGGCAAAGTACAGTCTCCTACGGTACCGAGGGCTCGTATTGAGCTTGTTTTTGGGTTGTGGGCTTCGCATTTTCGGGTTCGGGCTGCAGGTTTCTCCGCTTGATATGATTTGACGCTTCTAAAGAATGCGGATTTGACTGAAGGTTCTCCGCAAGTCCCGCTTAGGTTCTATCGCCGAGAAAGGCGGAAGAAAGGAATTGTCAGCAGTTGATCTTACAGTCTTAGGTCGTAGTTGCCAGATTCGCCGCCAAAAAAGAGGATGTGACCCCCCAAACCAAGCCCTAAATCCCCAAACCCCAAGCCCTGGCTCCCTGGCTCGCAAGTCTAAAGTCCCAAAATATCAGCCCTTAATTCCTGCCCCTATACATCCTAAACCCCTGAATCCCAGGTCTCTGGACGCTAGTGTAGATTTTCGCAGTAGTTTACCTGTAGTTCCCTAAAAACCCTGATATGATATATGGTTACTTTGGCCCCCACGTTACGCCCTGAATCCCCAAAGCCTAATTCTTCGCATATTTCTCATAAGGATCAAACCCTAAACGCTAAACCCGAGACCCCTAAACCCTACACCTAAACTCTGGGTTTATGTGCTCGTGCCAGGAGCTGGCTGTGCCAGTGCCAACCGAGATGCCGTCACCAGCCTCACCCACACGGCTGCCCGAGGCACGCCGGTTAAGGGTTTAGGGCGCAAAAGATCTGAGGTGCGTTTTATATACCTGAGCAGCTGCCCACATACGGGTATGTTTGGGGTTCTAATCATGCAGTGCGCGCCCTTGCCGTGTTGCTCCTTTTGATTGGGATTGAATTCCAACTTGGGCCCCTAAACCCTGAACCCTAAACCCTAATCCGCCTTTTTGGCTCACTGCATCATCATTTCTGGCTGTCTCGATGGTCCGCTGTAGAAACTGTTAAATCTCTTATCCCCAGGTGTGCCCCCATTTCGAACAGTTCCGAAACAACACCACTAAATCCTGAAACCCCGTTTAGGGTTGCGTGTTTAGGGTCCCTCCTTCAACATACGGCCGGTAAAAACCGGAACGAAATAGCTGGTGTCCCTGGCATCAGGGCCTGCCAGCTGTGTCCCCAAGCCCAAGCCTAGGTGAGTAGTATTTTATTCAGGGATACTATGATGTAAGATTCTATCCTCCTTCTATATGGTATTTTACATAAGCTATATAGCCAGACCCTCCTATGTAGTTCTTTTTAAGGTAGTATATTATAGTCCCTTACCCAAAAAAATAACAAACCCTAAAAGGAACTACATTGGAGCCCTCTTGGGTAAACCCTGAACCATATAGTCCCCCTTAAGTAGATGGAATATGGCTTTGGGTATATTATAATAAGATCCCCATATGCCCCATATTCTATCTACTTAAAGGGGAGTATAAGCCCTGAACCCTAAACCTCAACCACCAAAAAAACGCTACTCAGGTGCCTCTGGAGAGCCCCACAGCGTTGGCAGCACTCCCTCAGGCTCACGCAGGGAGTAGGGCCTATGGTCTTAAGGGTTTAGGATTTAGGGATAAGGGTTTAGGGTGTAGGGTTAAGGGCTTAGGGTTTCGGGTTTAGGGTGTCAGGGTTAAGGGTTTAGGGTTTAGGATTCAGGGTTTAGGATTTAGGGTTTAGGATTCAGGGTTTAGGGTTTAGGTTTGGGGGGGGTTGGAGTTTTAGGGTTTCAGGTTTTCCCAAAACGTATACCCTCAACACCAAACCCTTAAAGGCTAGGGCTTGCACTTGTAGGGTTTTGGGAGTGGGGCTTGAGTTTAGGGCTTAAGGTACCCCTTTGTGATAATATCCATCTTCTTTTTGGGTTGAGTGTGGGGCAAGGTAATTCGGGTCTCTCAAGCTGGTGGACTGAAGTTGGGCAGAGGGGTGGGGCTTGTGATATTCGGAGCTTTCCGGAAATTAGGATTACTTTTCAGGGGTCCCTGTAGTGGGGATTATCGTTATGGGGTCTGTTTTGGGGGGTCCCCCTATTGAGGGAAACTACCACTTGCAGCGGGGTATTGTCTCCGAACATTTCGACAATCGGCTATCCTGCTAAGCACGCTTCTCAGAAGCAGGTATTGTGTGAGCGGTGGTACATATATGGAGGTGGGTAGATGGACAGGGGCGCTTGGTATTTAATGTTGGGCTCGTCAGAAATTTTCAGATCACCTACTCGAGCTCCATGAAAGTCTGGATTCCGGTAAAAACGCCCCACAACAGTCGTACCCTAAACTGGGCTGCTGGTAAGGACTTGTAATTCAGTTACCGTAACAAGCAAACCCCATTATTTACGATCCACCCGTATCATGGTAACTTACTTTAACTTCTTCACCAGCAACCCAGTAAATCCGTACACCCTACACTTCGCAGCCTACCGTAAACCCAGAACCCTGAACCTCAACCAAACTGCAAACGACACTTGAACTAGTGATGTGGGGTACTACAGGGACAAAAATACAAGGATCCACTCCTCCACTCACCCTTACGCACAAGTAAGAGCCAAGAGCAGAGCATTGAAGCGTTCAACGGCCAGAGTTTCTCTTTGCCGCCAGTCACCTTAAATCCGAGACCGTGAGGTTCACAGCTAGGCATAGCACTTTCCGTTAAATCCAGACAGAAAAAAGTGCTGCAAGAAGGTTGAGCCCCGACAGAGTTCTAAGCCCGAAAACTGTCAACAAGCCCACGGTATGGGCCTTGGGATGGGTACGCCAACTTATAACCAGGTAATGTACCATACTCTCCAACAGTTCCTCTTCTTTCAAAACGCACTATTGTTTTGTAATATATCTATCGAGGCTGAAAACCTCCTCAAAGCTTGCACTGCTGGCCAGGTCATGTCCTCGATGGCAGCGATGTCATCATCGGCAGTCGTCTTAGCTTTGGTTGTTGGGCGTAGAGGCTGTTTGTCAAGGATTCCACAGTTGCACCAAGAAATGTACCCTTGTAGAAGGTCCCCCTCAATTTGATGCCAACTGACACCTTATATCAACCAATGTTGTCCCCTACATTTCCTGCAAAGGATCCAAAAACCTGAGGTGTACAACCCTAGCGATACAGCTCAGGAAGCTTTGAGTTTAACTCAGAGCTTCGTGAGTCAAAGGGGGTGCAAGGTTTGGGGGTTGGACATTGTGGGGTCTAAGGGTTTGGGGTTGTAAGGCTTATTGTGGGTTGTAGGCTTCAGCACTTACCGAGAAAGCCTAGCTTCTCAAAACAAAAGGCTACTTCAGCCCAACGTGGACAAAATCAGATCAGAAGTACGCGCTACAGGCCTGCCAAGTAGGACCCGAAAGCATAGCCCCTAAACCCTGACACTCGAACATAAGCCCGTGGGGTTCATCACCGGCCCAAAGGAGGCCTTTCGAAGTCGAAGGTTTGGGGGTTCAAAGCACGGCGAGAAACCCAGAAGGCTTTGACACAACTTCGCTTCAAGATGCCGGATGATATGACTTTGCAGAGATTTCCGCCGAAAACATTAGCGGCTTTGGCGCGAGACATCAGAAATGGAGATTTCGAACATGAGGGGTACCCTTTTAAGGGGTCCCTATAAAAATGAGGACTATAATAAATATATTAGGGTCTACATTGGGGTCACCCTATTGAGACAAACTATTACATGCTTCTTGTCATCTTTCAGTTTAAGGGGCAGACTACAATTCAGGCAACTGTAGATATCTCGATCGAGTAACCTATTGTAAGGAACAGCTGATGCGTGCTGGCTTGTTTCTGTTGCGGCTGAATCGAGAGGGCATTCGGAGAATCATGTTCTTTCCTGGTATCCGGGCCGCAGATCCCCACCTACCGCTAAGAACAACAACACGGAACTCCGGTTTCTAAGTCTGCTTAATTAATGTCCCCGCATAATTTTGAAACCTTAAACAATTGCCCCAACATAGTACGATCATATACTAGCGGGAATACTCTCTGTTATGGAACACGCGAGCAGGTATCAGCCACCCCAAAGGTGCCTCTGAATACTGGTATCCATGTGGTAGTTTGCAGAAATGGGGGCCCCCCAATATAGATGCCAATATTGTAATCCTTCATCTTGGCCCACCCCCGGCCCCAAAAAGAGGCCCCTTACTTACAAACATCCCCATGTGGGAGATATGGCAACTCTCGGTTGGGCACTTACATTCGGAATTGCGGCATCGCGACTATCAAGTCCATAATCACCTCGTCTGTCTCGTCCTACTCTATACAGACACCTCGCCGGTCTCGTCCTACTTCCAAAGCTCTAAGTATTTCCCGTAATGCCCTCCCTACATACCCAGACCTCTATACCCTACCCCTTTTTTAGGGTACTTAATTTTGCATATAGAACGTATTAGACACAGGGCATAGGACTCTAGGTAGCATCAGGGAGCACAGCTCCTAAGGCCGCCACACAGTCGCCCAGCGAGCTGCCCGTGCCCACGGAGCGGCCGTCATCGCCGACGGAGCTGTCGACGCGACCAAAGGCTAAGATCAGCCTAAACTCTAAACCCACCCCCAACTAGAATAATCCTAACTAGAGGGACCCCCCCAAAAAAGGATGCCTAACTTCAGGAAGCGCTTCTATGAGTTTTGCATGCTCGGGGACATGTGAAGCAACTTCAGTATGGATCCAAAATCCATTGTTGTGTTTTTTCGCCACGACCTGTTCTTTGGCCTAAGTCTCGTAGCTCATGCTACTGGGAGGTTTGAAGCTAGACGTCATCTCCCGATTCTCGGGGACCCTGCAAGTACGTGAAGAATGGCCCCAAATCCCTTCAAACAGCCTGGAAGGCCTACAAACTTCGGGGGGTTGAGGTAGACTGCACTTATGTTCTTGGAGACATAGCTGTTAGAATGGTGCTGTCAGCAAGGTCAGGACCAGGTGACTGTAATGTAAGGTCCTAACCATGGGCCCCTGGTATGGGCTCGTACCTGTTTCGCGGGTCCTAGGTATGGGCCCTGAATTGGGTTTATAGGGGCTTATTACCGCCAAGATGATTTCAAGGGGTAGTCCTCTCTTTGGCTGGACTCCGCATTACCAGTTCTGAACTCGGTAGCCAGAATGTGAGCTGCGCCCCTACGCAGGCCTCTGTGCCCGACTCCATTTTTTGGGTACCCAATTTTGTACGTAGAACATAATACTAGACATAAGGTCAAGTATCCCAACAAAGGGGTAGGGTATGGGGTCAGATATCCCCAACTTCTGCGATTGAGACGGCTCTGGCCGAAGCCTTGCTGAAACCACCCTGGGTTTAGGGTTTAGGGTTTATAGTCCCCCTTAAGTAGATAAAAATATGGGGTGTTTGGGAATCTTAGTATAATATACCCAAAGCCATATTCTATCTACTTACAAGGGGGACTATACCCTAAACCCTCTAAAAAAACAAAACCATTGCAGTAGTTTCCATTTTATTTTCCATTATCCCATATAACCCCTGTATAACCCCATTACAGTAGTCAAGATACCCTTTATGAGTCCCTACTTAAGGGGAACTATAGGGTTGGAACCCCTTTCCCTCCTAAATCCCTTAATCGAAGTAAGACCGAGCTTTACACCCTAGAGCCGAACACCCTTGACAGGGTTTAGGGTTTAGGGTTAGGTTTGAAAGTGATTTTGGTATTTGGTATCCTTTATCCGTACACATCCTGTCTAGAAAGCCATCAGCATCTGATGTTTATAGGGGCCCAGACTTGCCCCAGTGTAGACGCAGCGTTTACTTACAAGGGTATTCCGATATTCCTCGAAAGATCTCCTTGTGCCTTGGTGCAGCTAGCCTCTCCAGTCCCAGGCAACGTGACGTACCCGAGTAGAGGAGAAACATAAGAGAAATGGAAGAAGGGTCATGTGAGCTATAGTCTAAACTCCTTAAAGGGGGTTCTATAGGGCATTATATAGGGGATATTAAAGGGGATATTAGGAGTTTTGACTATGGGTCATGTAGTTTCTCTTGTTGATGCTGCAACTAGACTTGAGGAGTTCTGAGGTTCCTGAAGGAAGGTCATTCTGCGATCTACTTATCAGCAGCAAGATTCTAGTGGAAAGACCCCCAAAGCCTTTACATCACCCATGAACCCTAAACCCTAGTCCACTACCTTTTGTCCTTGGTTGGGGGAAACAAGTTATCAAACACGTGGTTTAGGGCTTAGGGTTTAGGGTAATATCCTAAAGTCCTCAATACTTACGCTATTGTCGAAGGTTCCGCTTAATCAGGCCTAGATAAGCTTGGCAATTAGTATGGAGGGGTTAGTTGGGGAATCCATGATCCCAATCCCAAACCCCAAACCCTAAGCCCTCCATAACTGAAGCCGGGACCCCCGGCCCTAGATCCGAAACCCCCAAACCCAAAACCCCAGACCCCCAAAACCCTAAAACCCCAAACCCCTTAACCCCAAACAACCTTAAACCCTAAATCCCCAAAACCCCAAAACCCTACAAGCCTAAGCCCATAAAGCCCCTAAAGCCCTAAACCCCTAAAACCCCTAAACCCTAAAACCCTACAACCCTAAAACCCTAATTTTAAACCTCTAAAACCCCCAAACCCTTAAACCCTAAAAACCCCAAACCCTAAATAGTAGTTTCCATTTTCTTTTGCATTATCCCTATAAAACCCGATATTACACCCCCCAAGCCCTAAACCCCTGAAACCTTGAAAACACAACACTAAAAACCCTAATCCCTAAATATCCCCCTATAAATCCTACCCAAAACTCTTAAAGCCCTAAACCCTAAGATCCCTGAACCTGCAGGCACGAGCAAGGCCCGGCTTACCTTCCAGCGCCATGGCCTGGCACTTGGTGCTACGGGTCATATGAGACTACAGCTCATAGGGAGGGGGTTCCCAAAATTTAAGGTCTAGGATCTAGGGTCTAGGATTCAGGGTTGAGGGTTTAGGGTTTAGGAGTTAGGTTTGAGGGTTTAGGGATACGCATAATAAGGACTATAGCAGGCATCTATATAGGGTCCCGCCCCCCACCCCGCTGCAACGGTCATATTTCCCCAAGAACAGGTTTAGGGGTTTCATTTCAGGATTTATGAATCTGTGTCCTAAAGCTGAAGGTCTTAAAGGTCTAAGGTGTAGGGTCTATGGCACTATAGTATACCACACACAAGAGTTTTTGTAAGACCAGTAGCGATGTCCAAAAGTACTTTTTCGCCGTTCGCCGCTCGCCCTCTGTAAGACTTCCCTTCACAACCAGCTACAAGCCACTTTCGGGAGGTAAAGTTGGTTGGGTATTTGGGTAGCTTATGTTTTTTGGGTTGGAGTTATTTGCGCAGATAAGAGGATTTTGCCCCCCCCTCCCCCCCGACTGGGACACTCTCTCTAGCTATCATAGGACCAGCACGGGGACCCAGGTTTGGTGATTGGTGGGCGGGGAGTTTCAGGGTCAACAAGAAAACAAGTGAGGTGTTAGGCGTGCAAGTGGATGCCGTCACAGGGCTTACAAATTTCCCTAGAACGCCTAGGACACAAACCCTAAACCTTCAGTTTTGCTAAGCGTAGAGATGTTACGTAATGTACCATCACACGCGGCGTAGGCCTATCGTATTTGAGTTGTTCTGCGCAAGAACATAACCAATGGATCATATGTAGTTCCTTTTTGGGTCTGTTATGGTCTTTGGTAAGGGCTTATTAATATGCTATCCAAAAGAGAAATATAGGAGGGTCTGTCCATGTTACAAACAATTGGGTGACTAAGTCGTTTTAAGAGATCCTCCTCCACCATAAAACCCGCAGCACAAGTTGGCTATAGGTTTCTAAGAAAAGGGGGGTGATGCAAGTTAATTAACCTCAAACCCTAAACCCTAAACCCTGTGCTACAGTCCTGGGCTTCAGGGGGGCGAGGAGTGCGCGAGGTTGCTGAAGATTTATACTCCTCAGCACACTTTTGCTGAGCGAGGTTTAAGGGTGACATGTCCGATGGGGTTGAGAGCTTAGGGCTCAGGGTTATTGAGCAACTGTATCTTCCATTGCCTGCTGGCTGACCATGGATTTCGAGTCGTTCTGTTGGACGGCGGACAGCTGAAGACAGGCAGCCAGCACCCAACTTCAAGCGTTGAACATCTGGCTGCCGTTGGTTTGTTCAGAGACTGATGGCGCCATGGCAGTTGCAGAGATGAGTGTAATCTTCTTATGGTTGAGAGCTTTCAAAAACTGCAAAGTCTTGTACATTGCCATAGGCCAGTTGCTCTATTTCCTTTAGCCGGAGGACGTGGGAGATTCTGAAAGGTTCCTCAGGCAGTCCGAAAAATGGAAATCCCTTACAATCCTCAAACACAACATATTAGTGGGATCCCTGCTCGTCGCGTTATGTGGGTCAGTAGTAGGGATGCACTGCCTCATGTGGATTTGAAAAAAACGCTTTTCTTCATATATGTTATGCACACTAAGCCCTAAGCACTCAAATCATTAGCCCTCAAGCCTGTGCCCGCAAGCTAAACCCACACCAACCTCAAAATCCCTAGACCCTAAACCCTAAACCCTTAAACCCCACCAAAATGTCCGCCCAAGGTTGCTGAGTCAGGCGGGTATGGGTCATCCACCGACACTTCGCTGCACAGATGCAGGGTTTGGTATTCAAGCTTCAGGTCCTGTGGCAGAAGGGTTACTGAAAGGGATCGTTTTTAGGGTTAAGGGTTTTCTAGGGTTACACGATTGCGGATTTGGGGTTTGGCGCAGAGGATTTGGGTTTGACCGTTTAAGGTGGCCCTGACACCAAGTATGTGATGCCCTGGAGTTGTCCCCACACCCCGAAACCTTTAATCCAAACCGCAACCCAGAAACCACTGTATGGGGTCTTATCAGGATGATGAAGTCCATGGCCCCAATTCCGGGACCCAACTGTCATCCAGGACCAAGCACCAGAGAGCAAAGCTCCCAACTTACCGTTGCCTATAGGGGTCCTTATATGAGCCATAATCTAAACATCCTAATTTTTATAAATGGGGGTTATATAGGGGATTATATAGGGGACTACTATAGGGCTGGCTTATTAAGGTGGATACTAGGAGTTTGGACTATAGCTCATATAATCAAACCCTAAACCCTTGTTTCATTCCCAGCACTAAACTCGAAACCCTAAACCCTACGAAGCATCAGGGGGCAAAGCTCCCAAGGCCGCGATGCAGTCGCCCAGCGAGCTGCCGGTGCCCACAGAGCGATCGCCTACCGAGCTGTCTACACGGCCCAAGGCCGAGTCAAAGTTGAGGTTTAGGGCTTAGGGTTTGGGATTTAGGGTTTAGGGTTTAGGTTTCAGTAATAATATGAACAGCAACAGCCAGAATAGCAATGAATAATAGAAGCAACAGAAAGCAGAGTATGCACCGCATATGACAGCACAGAAGTGGGTCATGCTTTGAGTGTCCATGTAGTAACTTGATTTTGCGCCTGAACTCTTCCACTGTATGTCCCAACGATGGATAGCATGAGGAACTCTTTGCTCTTAGCAAGGCTTCTACATTTAGGTCCATGTGAGCTCCCTTTGTCATGCTTGAGGAGGTTTTGATGAGGAGGTAAACAGCTGACTTTCATGTTGCAGCACGGGCAGCTTAATGAAGTCGCCATTAAACCCCAAACCCTAATTTCTTCAGCCCTCACCTTGGATCACTTGTCCTACTCCCCTTGGGAGTTATTTACAGGATAAGCTGGGCTTCTGATGGTTTAGACTGCAGGTTTTAAGTTTTAAGGCCTGTAGATCTTATGTATGCGTTTCAATTCAGGGTTGGGCTCTTCAACCGGCAGAAGCTCTGTAGGGCTTCAGGTGTAAAGGACTTCAGATGTTCCGGGGTTGCACTTCTGATGCTTCCGGTTTGTGAAGCCCCAATCTTGTGAGGAGGCCAGGCACCTGCTACGTGACAGTTCCTGTTTAGCTTTGAGAAAGGATATGGGGTTTCCCAACTTTAGGGGTAACTCATTGCGGGTTTGCATAATACGGATTGTAACGCATTGGTGTCTATATTGGGGTCCCCCTATTTAGAGAAACAACAACATCACAAGGGCGACCGCAGTTCGGGCACTCATAGCTTTGCTGCATGAACATCGAGTAAACATGAGCTTCCAAGACTATCTTGGCCCTGAGCGGTCTACTAGGAGCTACGGTTTTGCAAGACGTCTACTGCCATGTGAGCTATAGTCTAAACTCCTCAGACGGGTTTATACAGGGCATAATATCGGGGAGTAGGGCCAATTAAGGGGGAAATTAGGCGTGTAGATAACGGCTCATGTGAAGGTTCAGCGGTAAGCGGCAGAGTCACTTCAGGAGTGCAGCCACTTAAGTCCGGACCAGGTGAATATTTGTAAGCCGACCTTTTGTGAGCCCTGAAGTCTGCAGCCTGAACTAAATGCCCCAACGCCAGAACTTTGCTCACAAAGTGGCAAACCCAAAGCTCTAAAACCCCAAGCTTCTGTCACCCCCTAGATTAGGGTTTCACTCTATGCCCACGTAGACCGTGGATGTCTCTTTTTTTGTTTTTGGAATGTGCCCTGTCAGACTATAAAACCGTGGGACACAGCGCCAACAACAACAAATGACAGACAGGGCCCTACACACCCTAAACCCTAAACCTTAACCCCATAAACCCCTAAACCCTAAACCTAAACCCCATAAACCC
>CAJNIZ010001973.1:15453-27476 GCA_905231905.1 Symbiodinium pilosum | reverse complement strand
TTTGCTGTGAGGCTTGCAAACCCTAGTGCACATGGTAGTTGTCAAAGTCATGGTCCCATGTTGAGCACGCATTATGATATTGCCCCTAAATGGGGGTTTCCCTATAATTAGGGGTACCTTATTGGGGTCCCCTTATTTTGGGAAACTACCAAATAGCCAGGCTAGACAAAAACGCAATTTTGACAACCCCGTCCACCCCCTCTCCTCAGCATATTGGGGGGTGTTTCTGATATTCGGGCGTGGTGGGGATCATTGAGGGAAGGGATTAGTGCTGTTAGGAGATAGAACCGCGGACCGGAATTTGACCATGCACCCAATCGGATTTCTTTTGGCCAGTGCGGGCAGGTGTTGGGTTGGTGAAGAGAAGGTGGGCACAGAATTGGCATGGTCTTCCGCATTCATTCGTGCACCAAACTTCACATGATAGTTTAGTGCAATAAACAAATCCATCCCGACTTATCACTGGGACCCACAAAGGTTTCTTGTTTTGAGACATCCCCACATCCATTTGTATACCTGAAGACCTAAGGCCCGAAGGCCCCAAGGCCCTAAGGGCTTCAGCTGTCAAAGCCATAGCTTTCTGCATGGTGGTTAGTTCGGAACGAAGCAAGGGTTATAGAAGTCCACTATCCAAGCTCTGTAGAATTCCCTACAGCAAGCCCAAAGCCCCACACCGTGTCCAAAATCCCACAGTCTACACAACCCTAAACCCGAAACTTTAAACCCTAAACCTTAAACCTCAAACCCTAAACCTAAAACCCAAAACCTTAAGCCGTAAACACTGAACCCTAAACCCCAAACCCGGCGGCTTTCCGGAAAATGCGGTCGGAAGGACCAGCTGTCAGAAACGACGAAATGGGAGAGCCTGGGATGGATTTGGACATATGTTTTAGGGTTCTTAGGGTTTTGGGTTTAAGGTTTACGCTTTAGGGTTTAGGGTTTAAGGGAATACGGGTTAAGGGTTCTAAGGTTTAAGGGTTTAGGGGATTAGGGTTTAGGGTTTAAGGGGTTAGGGTTTAGGAGGATTAGGGTTTGAGGGCTTAGGGTTTAAGGGATTAGGGTTTAAGTGTTCTAGGGTGGAAGGGTTTTGGGTTTAAGTGTTGTAGGGTTTAAGGGGTAAGGGATTAGGGTTTAAGGGTTTTGGGTTTAAGTGTTTAGGGTTGAAGGGTCTCGGGTTAAGGGTTTATTCTGGGGTTTCAGGGTTTAAGCTTTAAGCTGTGGGATATGGGGCCTGAGGTTTAGGGTACTGTGGGGGTTGGGGGTTAGATAGGAAGCTGAGCTTGAGCTGCGGGATTGGGGGTGTAGGGTCTAAGCCCTAAACCTAAATTCGCATACTTAACTCTAAGCTCCCTTTGCTTATACGTAGATCACAGGCACATCATGGGGAGTTGCTGTCAATGTGATCCCCCGTCAGTCACCTGCGAGGGGCCTGAAGGGTTTAAGCTTTACGGTCGGGAACGTCGGAAAAGGCGAAAGCTATTTGCAATGGCCCATATCCAAACTCCCTCGAGGACCCAGCTGTTGAGAAACCCCTAAACTTGAACCTTGAAGCCCCCTGAACCCTAAACCCTAAACCCTAAACCTAAAAACTGCGTGGACCTGGGAGAGGTGTTTCGGGAGTTGGGGTCATCCAGTTCTCTGCCACCGGCCTTGTGTCTACATCCTCAAGGACCTGTTCCATTTAAAGAGGTTACAAGAAATGAGAACATGTGGGGATATATGGGGATACATTTACAATATATGGACACACAGGCTGAGGTCATTTCGGGATGGATGCACTTTTCGAGTTCGCTATACTTAAGGCTAATAAGGAATACACAGGTGGATGCCCCATAGTATCCCAAACCCAAAACCCTAAACCCTAAACCGTGTGTACGATGGCTTCGAGTGTGTTGGACCTCCAAGGTTTCCGGATTTCGGGGTCTGAGATGTCGTTTCAGGTTTGCTTGAGGGTCGAGTTTTGTCGTTGCTACTTGCAGGGAGCTCGATAGCAGGGCTTCAGGTTCCAGGTGTAGGGTTAATGGCTTAGGGCTTAGGGTCTAATTAGGGTATAGCGGCTTATGGTTTAGGGTTTAGGAGAGTTTGTGGAAAGAGAAGTTGTTGATCGAGTCATGAGCGGGTTCACAAGATTGGGATGTCTCTGCCTTGACGTGCTACTTCGTCACCCCAAACTCTAAACCCTAAATCCTAAACGCTAAAGACAGCGGCTTTCGAACCCCAAGCCCTAAGCC
This sequence comes from Symbiodinium pilosum, assembly GCA_905231905.1. Lineage (NCBI taxonomy): Eukaryota > Dinophyceae > Suessiales > Symbiodiniaceae > Symbiodinium > Symbiodinium pilosum. The sequence continues at coordinate 25,245 of CAJNIZ010001973.1, read as the reverse complement.
TTTATCTAGATTTATTCCTCGCCTTGAAGCGCATAGTGAAGGGTTCAGGGATTTGGGGTTCAGGGTTCAGGGTGTAGGGTTTTAGGGTTTAGGGGTTTAGGGTGTAGGGTTTAGGGTTTAGGATTCTAAGGCCTTAGCCCTGTGCAGGAGAACACGTGCCCGAAGGGAGCAATGTGCGAGTGGCAAAGCCTGTCCAGAACACATTTTCTTTGAATACGCTATACTCTGCGCCCGAAATTTTGTTCTAAAGCGCGCGGGGGCTCAATTTAAGCCCCACCTAGAGTAACCTACACCTTGAACAAGTAAAGGTATATACCTAGATATTATGTACAAAACCTCTTGTCATGGGTATATACATTGGTTTTTCCAGGTAGGGTCCAAGTAGCCAATAATCAAATACTTACCCAAATCAGCAGCTGTATTTACTACAGTTACTAGTACCCCAAACCCCTAAACCCTGGCCTAAACCCTGAAAAAAAGCCTTAACCCTGAACTGCTTGTTGGGTACTTGAACCCTAAACCCTAAACCGTACACCCTTAGAAAATGCATCCCGTCAACTCTGCGCCTCCTCAAAGACTTTAAGTTTGTACCCTTAATGTTTGTACCCCTAAGTTTTGGGTCCCAAATACCCTTATTGAGGGCCATGTTCCATGGTTTAGGGACCCAAAACCCAAGGGTACAAACCCTAAAAGTATAAAGGAAAACTCCCTGATCCGTATTCGCGCCGACCTGTAAATTCCAGACTCCTTACATACTTGGAGGATAATGGGGACTTAGTAGGTAGGGTTAGGGTAGGTCGAGTTCAAGGTTAAGGGTTTAGGGTCATGGGGACCGAGTCAGTAGGTTCGGGTAATAACCCGCATAATTTGGTTTATTATCTGGCTTACAGGGGTTATGAACCTACTTACTAAGTCGGCATGCACTTCCAGATACCTGAATTTTCCACGGTGATGCCTAAACTTGCTCTTTGTGCAAAAGAATGAAGGAACGCAAAACCAAACTAAACCCTAAACCCTAAACCCTAAACCTCTATCTCATTAGGGAGTTGATGGGGCTGCTGTAGGGATTCATTCATTCCTCCATTCCCTAATAACCTAAACCCTAACCCCTACAACAACCAGTAAGTCAGGCATTGGGGTTCCCTGGGTGAAAGCCTCCTCTAAGGTCTGTGAAGTCAGTAGGTTTCAAGGCTTCGGTGTGGTTTAGGGTTTAGGGTTTAGGGTTCTGGGGTTACTTCGACCTATTTCGACACAGCTTGGGGGTTAAGGTTCAAGGTCTAGGCTTAGTGGTCAGGCCTTCGTGGAGGTTTTGCTTGCAGGGATAGCCTCTTTAAGCACAGGGTTGGAAAAAGACCGAGCTATTCCTTCAACCTCCTACATAGTTTCGACCCGCCCTTTGCAGACAGTATTAATTATGATGGTTGCAAGTATGTGGCGGCAAAGGAGCTTCCTGTAAAAGGATCGCCCACCTTTTACTTACACTCCACTTCTTGGTGCTCAAGATGGAGAGAAGGAATGGAGCCCCCTAATGTAGACCCCTGATTAATAAACCCCCTCCTTTTAAGAGCCTAAATATTAGGATCCCAATTATAATCCCTATTATGGGGAGGGGGTTTGTTCATCAGGGGTCTGGGTTAATAAGCGCTAGATCGTCCAAATCGTGTGTATATTCACTGCCCCACTTCAATGTTCAGCACCAGTGAGCCGGGTCACCACAAAGGACGACATAGTGATTAGGGTGTAGGGTTTAGGGTTTAGGTGTTGGGGGGTTTAGGGTTTGGGGTTTAGGGTTTGACATAGTTGGAGGTTCATGGGATGTAGTAGCTACCAATAACAGGGCTTTTAACCTGTAGCCCTACAGCAGCAATCCCCTAACTGGCCTGACATAAGTTACCCCAAATGAGTAGTATTTGATTTGGGGATATTATGTTGCCCAACATAGAGTAAGATTATATCCTCCTTTTGGGGTATGGTATTTTATATAAGGAATATAATCTTACTAGGTTCAACCACCAAAAGAACATTACTCAAATCAGAAGTAAGGGCATAGGCCGTTTATAAGTGGAGAAGTTCTTGGGTGCTATGAACCGGGTTTAGGGTTTAGAACCCAAAAGTATATTTCTGAAGCCCATACTGCAACTTCGGTGGTCCTCACATCACACGCGTAGAGTTTAGGGTTTCTGGCGCCTTGCAGAGCATGTAACTTTCGCCATACCAACATGGAAGCCACTATCCGCCCTTTTTTAAAGTGCAATAATCTTTACCGTGCCACTTTAGAGCTTCCACGTTAGTTCAGGGATGAACCCTAAATGCTAAACCCTGAACCCTAAACCCTAAAGCCTGAACCCACCTCAGGTTTTGTCACCAGCGCCAGCACGTCCGAGTTCCTAAATTGGACCAGTCTCAACGCGCATGGGTGCAAGATCTGACGCTTGGATTTAGGGTTTAGGGTTTATAGGGTTTAGGCTTTAGGGTATTGCTTTTAGGGTCATGGGGACTTTGTAAGTAGGTTAATAACCCCTATAAGCCCATATGAGCGTCCCAATTATCCTTATTATTCATCTACTTACTAAGTCTGCAAGACCCTCCAAGTGCTTTCATGTCTGACTTGGATTTTGACGTGGGCATGTGTTCAGGGGATAGCTATAATCGGAGAAGCTCCAAGTTGCACACCATAAGCCTAAATGGTTTTAAGGTTTAGGGGGTCCTGGTTGGATAGATTGGGGCCCCACTCTGGTAAGACCTTGCCCGTAGAAGCAGTCTCCTCAAAACCCTTCTTTTGCCGGTTCAGGATTTGAGGGACCCTGGAGTTGTGGCAACATACCACGTGGCCTTAGTAAGCCCACAAAGTCGGCCTCCAAAAACACCAATCAGTAATCCCAAGAACCAAAAAAGTACAGCTTACGCTGAATTATTCAGCACGTCAGCGCGTAGGCACCAGATTTTCGGGTTCAGGATTTAGCAAGATTCTTCGGAAATTCTGTAGGCGGACCAAAAGCCTCAAGTATGCTAGGCTACAGTGGCCTTCTGGGAAAAGCATTTTGATCTTAGACCCTACACCTATCATATGTCTGTGTTTTTTTCGGTGGGGGGGGGTTGTTGCTAAGCCCTGCTAACCATTATCATGCTGATCACTATCAGCAGAGGGTGCAGGGATAGGGCCTTTCAGGATGTTGTCCATCAATGATTAGGTTCAGCATCCCTACGCCCCAAACCCCTGATGACCCACTCTCAACTTTCCCAGGTACTGCTGGGAGGGTCATGGGGACTTAGTAAGTAGGTTGAAAGTGAGGATAATTGGGGTTATTATGTGGCTTATACGGGTTATTAACCTATATGCTTACTAAGTCTCCATGAGCCTCCAAGTGGACCCTTTGGAACTTGAAGAAGGTTCAGGGTAATTGAAACTTATATAGGCAGCGTAATTATGGTCTGCGATACTTCAAATTGACCTCAAAATGGTATTGGTAACTGTTTAGGCCCCTGTAGTAAGCATATGTCTTATAAGAGGTGCCAGGGGTGTTTATTCTTAGTATGAAGGGAGTACGTTGGAATCATGGCTCCTTTTATGGGCCTTTTTTTGGGGTGTTCTGCTGTCCCATACGAATACCTGCAGGGTATATGTTAGAGATATGAGGGACCCGGATAAAGGGAACAATCCTGCATGAAGCTATTCTTGGGAATTATGGTACGACAGTACATTAAGCTCGTGCAGGATATTTGGAACCCTAAACATTATAGATCTATCAACCGTTAATGTCCCTAGAACTCCCTTTCTGAACACATGGGCCCGTGGTTATCTAGCCTTTGCTGACAGTCCACATAGGATTAGGTTCAGGGTTTGGGGCTGACTTGCAGGTTCATGGGGGATGCAGTAAGCACTTACAACGGTGGTTATACCCATATGTATGAGGATGGTAAGTAGGGTTTTAACCCCAGTTAGGCGTGCAGCTGCCAAGTCCTACGAGCCTCCAAGTAAGGTTTTGGGATTGTCTTTTTGGAGAGCCTGAGTAGGGTTTGTTGAGGGTTTAGGGTTTGTTGAGGGTTTAGGGTTTAGGGTTTAGGGTGCTAGGGCTACCAGGGCACTGACCGTTGAGGGTGGACTTTTGGGTTAAGGCTTTTGGGTTGGAAGGGTCCCCTGGTAATCTAGTGTATATGGTCCTCGACTTGGACACATTCCATAAAGAACCCAGTCATTAAGTATATCTGAATTTTTGACTGCAGCTCATGTACTGTCGATTTGGGCTACTTCAAGTTTTTTGTGTCTTCTTTTCAGAATGTGACGCGGACACATAGGGATTTCCCCTAATTCATTGCAATACGGTGCCCATTTTCCCCGTTTTGGGAACAATATTTTTGCCAACTCCCGCATTCAGGTATGGCAAAGGATAAAACATGATAAAACCCTAAACCCAAAACCCACAATCATTTGGTGCCCACCCAATGCCTTATAAAGCTTTGGTCATGAACTCTGACTCATATGGCAGGTTGTTTAGGGTTCAGGTTTTAGGGTTTAGCTTGTGAAAAGTAGCCCCGTTCTCTATGGCACCCAGGAAATCATCACCCTACACCCTAAACCCAACCATATGGCAGCTATTCAGAACGCCTTTTTTCCAAACTGGCCAGAAGGTAGATTCCTTTCTTGCCGTGGACCAAGGAAGTGCATCCCCAACGGTCCCTTCTTTGCGGGGTTTAATGTTTAGGGATATAACCCCAAAGCCTTATAAACCTTAGATTGGCTGAACGCTGACACGTCTGGTAGCTTATCAAAAGCAATCGTCCCTGTAGGGTACCATCTGTTCCTCCGGGATCCCAACCACTAATCCCTAAAGCCTAAACTTCAGGCCTAAACCCCAGACCAAATTCCTAAACCTCAGCCCAGCAAAGCAGAGCAGAGGCGGAACGATGAGCTGGTGCAACTGCTAGTCCCACATATCAGGGAGCAGGCAGCGTGAAGGGTTTAGGGTTGATGGTTCGTGTAGGTATTGGCCATGATTCGTATTGTGTAAGCGCCACAGCTGCTGGTGATTGCAGCAGAATTTTCCAGGTTGGGGCAAAGGGAAAGATCCGTGGAGGGCCACGGGGACTTAGTAAGGAGGTTAATCGCCCTTGTAAGCCGTATAGTAGCCCCAATTCTCCCCATTATGAACCTACTTACTAAGCCCCCCATGACCCTCCAAGTAGGGCACCCCCTAAACCCTAAACCCTAAACCCCAAACCCCATATACCTCCCCAGACTGTTGCAGGAGATGCACCTCGAAGTTTCAGAAACCCCACCTGTTCAGGGCACAAAACTTGTATAAAGGGACTTTAATGGGAACCCCAAACAGGGAACCCCAAGAATATAGCAGGAATATAATAGGAACATAAGGATTACCAGGGTCCTTATGTTCTAGTGTATTCCTACTATATTCTTGGGGTTCCTTGTTCGGGGTTACCATTAAAGTCCCTTTATTGTCGGGTGTTCCTACAAGATACCAGAGAATAAGCAGTCTCCATTGGATGATACGGGGAACAATAACAACTGCTGCACAGACTTACGTCTTGAACCTAAACCCTTAACCCTAAATCCCTACATCCCTAACCCCCTAAACCCCACACCATAAATCCCTAAACCCTAAATCCCTAAACCCTTAAACTGTCACGGAGGTATGCAAGGGCTCCATGACTGGAGTGGGGTGAGGGTTTCGGGCCTAGGACTTACAAGCTTTTGAATGTGAAATACTTGGACCCTTTGGGCGGTTTAGGATTTAGGGTTAAGTTTAGAGTTCCACATGTATTCCTATCATCCCTCTGGGCCCCCATGTTCTGAGAAACCCCACATATATTAGACTTCTTACGGGGCCTTTATTACCCCCAATAATGGAGAATCACATGGAAAAGGACACGGAACATGAAACGGAAACAGGGATTAGGTAGGGGTTTAGCAGGGATATATATATATACGTATCTAATATAGGTATATATGAGCTACTGTCAATATTAGGCTTACCAAAGGACAATTCAAAGTGGACACATGATATATGCTCTGATAGGGATCCATGCAGGAATTATTGACGTCACTCATGTGTGGAGTATGACAGCCTGAATGATCAGTATGTAATGTCTGTCTCCTTACATCTGACATAGGGCTTATGGGATTTGTTGCGCTTTGGTGTTTTTGGGGTTTGAAGGGGTTTGCGATGAGAGTGTAGTCCCAGTTTGTTTAGGTTCGAAGGGGTCTAGGCTTCAGTTTGTTCAGTTTGCGAGATCAGCGATCCCCAAACCCGAAACCCTAAACATGAGGATTTGGGGTTCAAGGCTGCTGAGTTTACGGCTGGTCGAAGAAAAGCCAACAGGAGCATCCCCTGATGAAGAGAATGCAAGGGTTTGTTAGGCTTCAGGGTTTAGGGGTTTTGAGGTTTTCGGCGAACATACTAAGTAGGGATTATGACTCCCTACATAGTCTATTCTCTGGGGTTCTGGGGGTCATACAGTTCTACTTTTTCTACTGAGCTACTGCTATTGACAGTTGTCCGAGCAGGGAATAACAGGACTAAATGATCTCTTCGCAGCCGGCGACAGTAGTAGATCTGTTGCAAAAAGTGCAAGTGTATGTCCTTCTGCAGTTCGAACCCCTAGACGAATCTGCATATATGTACATATGTATACTCACAGGTATGTATGTATATATCTATATATGTATCGACCTTACTGGACCCCACTACAAACAGTGATACACGTAGAACGTGGCCCCGCAATGACCTGATTTCAGGTTTGGAATGAATAGACATTCGCCAAATCTTCCAATCCCGGTAGATCCCGCCACTCCGTAAAGTATGCCCTCCTAAACCCTAAGATGCAAGCCAACTAATATAGAGGTACTCAGAACCATGAACTTCCAAGTAGCTCTAAACCTGGGCCCTAGTTTCCATTTCTGTCCCATTCCACCTTCCCTAAACCCTACAATGGGGATTTCCCTAAATTCATTATACTGCGGGTCCATATAGAGGGGTTCCGATTATAGTACGGGTCCCTATATAAACTTCCCCCATTTGAGAGCAGTAATTCAAGACAAGCCCTCTATAATCCCTATATTCCTTTTGATCGGGCCTAAACCCTTGAACTGTTGCTCTCGCAAGCAGGGGCGCTCAGCGGGTTTGCACGATGCAGTGGAAAACTTTATCTCCATTTTGCAGGCTTGCTGGGTTGCTTGTATGGACTTGAATGAAGTTTAGGGTTTACAGTTTAGAGTTTAGGGTTTCTGGTGCAGGGTGGCTTGCTGAGCTTGCTGTTAAGGAGTTTACGCGCAGATACCATTCATAGAGAATCAAATAGAGAAGAACAATGAAATTGTATAGGAGATGTGGTCATATAGTTATATATATATATGGCATAATATCTAGAGATCTACTAGAATTTCCTCACCCTATGTTCAGCTTTTGTAACTTAAAGTCAGTTGCTTAACAGCAACCCAGCTTGCAGAAGAGATATACAAAGAAGTCTTATGAGCCCTAGAGTATTACGACAATTACAATGCTGGGGTTTGCCAATTAGTATAGGATTTGGGCAGTATCCAAGGTGTGCATCTTGACAGCAATAGGGTTGAGGGGTTTAGGGTTTTGGGTTTAGGATATAGGGTTTAGGGTTTAGAGTTTCGGATTTGAGGGTTTAGGCTTTAGGGTTTAGGGGTTTGTGTTACTAGGTGCGTGAGGGCCTTTTAAGTGCTGCGAGGCGTACTTGATGCTGGATACCCAAGCCTTGTACCCTGATCGCCGACAAGTGAGTGGTATTCTTGGGAAAGTAGAGTCCCAATCTAAAGTAGGATCGTATCCTCTTCCTGGGTATGTTGCGGAATATTATGCCTTTACTTGGCCACTGGTTGCCACCAAAGACCCCTCGAGGGGAGAATGCAGTGAGAGAAAATGGGACCCCTGTTTCGCACAGCGCTGCTTCAAACAGCCGTTGCACCAAAACCCTGTTTTCTGAAGAAATGGAACCTTCTAGTGGTTGTCAGCAAAAGATAGTAGCCCCCATGAGACATACCTCCCACCTAATCGCCAGTAAGTGCGCAGCTTATTCAATCTCAGGAACACCAGCGAATTTACTTACTTCTTCTTAGCAGGGAATAAGAGAATGTACTATATAGGGATTATATACCCTAATTCCCCACTAAGGATCAGTAAGTTTAAGGGGGAAGGTTTGTGCTATTGCGTGGAACAAGGGGGAGGTAGGTCTCTATATGCAACCCACTTTCAGTATGTTTGCGACAGGCCCCTAAACCCTAAGCCCTGAACCCTAAGGCCGAAACCCTAATCCCTAAACCCTAAACCCTAAGCCTTCCTGAACCCTAAGCCTTAAACCCAAAGCCCTAAACCCTAAGCCCTAAGACCCTAAATCCCAAGCCCAAAGCCCTAAGAACTCCAAAGCCTGCCGACACCGGCCGACTTTAGGTTTTAGGGTTTAGGGTTTAGTGTAAGTTATACACTTGGTAACTTTATGCAGAGCAGTCCAGTTACCTAATATTGGAGTGCTACACTTCAATATTTTTTGTGTTCCTGGGTTCCTATTATATCAACTCATACCTAAAAAGTCTATACTTTTTTCTGGTGTGTACTCCAAACTAGGGGTTAGATCATGGGTGGCTGTACTGCTAAACTACAGTTACTGAGCGAATTGCAGGGTCCAAGCAGTAGGCGCTTTGCGCCAAAGGGTTTCGAGATGAGGGTTTAGGGCGTTGAGATAAGAGTTTAAAGTTTAGGCTTTGTGGTTTAGGATTTAGGGTTTAGGATTTGGGGTTTAGGGTTTAGGGTTTAGGATTTGGGGTTTAGGGTTTAGGGCCTAGGGTTTTGGGTTTAGGATTTAGCATTTGAAGGAGTCAGCCATGTAGGGCTTGGTACTAGCATCTCGGCACTCTTGGGTTTGCTGCTAGCATGTCCCTGTTGCAACTACTTTAGGGGGACTAGGAATCACTTAAATGCAAGCATTAAACATTTGAGGTAGGAGTTCTTATTGTAAAGAAATAAAATGCCTATAGTTAAATGCTCCCTAGGGCACTTCCCTAACTTAGTAGTCCAGGAGGTAACCTTTAACCTTTTTTTGGGGGGTACTCTGTTACTACAACCCCTACATAAACCCAAAAGGTTAATCTTCATTTTCCTAGGATACTGGAAAGGTAAGCTAAACAATCCAAAAAAAGCACGTGCAAACACGATCTCCGTACTTGCCATTGTCCAGACTCACGGAAGTGGCCATTTGCTTCTGAAGGGAGGCCTTCTTCATGTAAGCTATGGTCTAAACTCCTTAAAGGGGGTTATATAGGGGATTATATAGGGGACTACTTTAGGGCTTATTAAGGGGGATACTAGGAGTTTAGAATATAACTCATGTAACCTACTCCTATACCCAGGATTAGTTGAAAGGTCCCTGCGCTTATGATCAACACTTGTTACAATAACCTAAGACCGAAGCTGTGCAGGAGAAGATTTGCCCGACCTACCCCGGAAAGGGCCATGCCATGAAGGATTTTCGTCGCAAAGACAAATGCAGGCTGCAAAAGACTCTGGCCGGCTAAGCACCTTTTTTCTTGTGACCCTAAACCCTAAACCCTAAACCGCGTGGCTGTGTGGGTGCGTGGGAACTGTACTCGGCTTGGGGGTTCATGGAGGTTAGCATCCACGCTTATCAGCCTGCTCATGGCCTTCCAATTGGCCTTATAAGCCTTGTTACACCACCAGAGTAATCTGGAGAGTAGTCTACGAAGGGTCCTTCCTCAATCTCCACGTTAGTTTGGCCTTTGGTTAGCTAGGAATG
>CAJNIZ010001973.1:0-14435 GCA_905231905.1 Symbiodinium pilosum | reverse complement strand
CTTGCTAAGTTCCCATGACCCTCCAAGTATACACCACACACACACACACACTTGTAGCAGTCCTTCCATTCATTCCCTACTAGTCGCCAGAGAGTTCAAGATCTGAGCACGGTGCTTTAAGCCCGAAGACTTGTGGCTTGGACCCTTGCAGCTTACTTATATTTGCTGCTTATTTGTAGGGGCTTAAAGTGCTCGTTTTTGTTCTACGCATGTTGCGGCGCAGGCAGGCTTCTAGAGCAGCGGCTCAAGGGTAAGAAGGCTGTTTGTAATGGCTTCCATCGCCAAACGTCTTCGCAAAATCGATGTTTCCAAGACTTCCGGTAGCTTGCATGTGCCAGCGTTCACGGACACGGCATTTTGTTATGACTTCTGCTTTTGAGTCGTAACGGCCGATTCCTTGCAGGAGTGCTCACAAAAATGCTTTGAGTCCAGGGTAAACCTATCAAACCTTCAGCCCTAAAACCATCCCGAACCCTTAAGGACCTCCAGTTATGTAGCCCCGAAATGAGGCCTTGTAGTCTCTAATGGGGGGTTGGCTGTCCCTAAAAGGTCGGCAGGGTTCCTTAAGTGGGGGTGGTCCATAGTTATTCTGATGATCACAACCTTACTTACTGGTGCTGAAAGGCAAGTTGTGGACTGGATCCTTGTAAGTACCCCTGTTCAATCATCTCCATACAAAACCCTAATTCTGGTAGCAGCTATATCCACTTCTCCCGCTTTATCAGCAAGACATATCACAATTTCCGCAATTCTCCTGGCTTGTGATTAAATGAGGTGATTCAAAAAGGGGGCTATTTCGTGGAGCTTTGTAGGGATATATGATATATGCATAGGTACATATACCTTAAATGAAGCCCTGCATGCATTTAGAGGGAAAAGGAGAGAATCACGCGGCCACGCGTGAAGGTTGTAAAGGTGGTCAAGTTGGGAAGCAGCGTAGGGTTTAGAACCCTAAACCCTAAACCCTAAACCCTAAACCCCAGGTTTTAAGGCTTAGGTTTAGGGTTCGGAGCCTTAGGATTTATGTATCCGCTCCCCCAAGAAGCCTCGAAAACAACCGGAACCCTAAACCCTAAACCCCTAAACCCTAAACCCCCTAAACCCTAAACCCCTGAACCCCTAACCCCTGAACCCCTGAACCCCTAAACCCTCAACCTTGAGAGCCCTGCCCCAAGGAGCCGGCAACAGCGCCGAAGTCCCCAATTCTAAAGGTGGCCCGGTTTAGGGTTTAGGGTTTAGGGATTTGTTCTGGGATCTCATGCTACACCATCCTTCCCTAGACCTTAAACCCTAAATCCTAAACCCTGGAGCCTAAAATAGACCCCAAAGTACTCAAGCCTCGGTGGGGCCCATCGAGGCTGGTTCGGAGAGAGCGGGCGAGTAACAGCGGCGGCAGTATACGTAGGTTTAGGGTTTAGGGTTTGTAGTATAGGATTCCTGAAGATTGACTCGAGTAGGGTTTAGGGTTCAGGGTTTGCCCTTAGCCTGGCTCTTCGTACTTTAGCTTTTTGTGGGCCTCCTCGCCTCGGAGTCACAGTAGAAAAGGTCGGGGATCCTACCGTCAGCTAAACCTACGCCCCAAACTCAACCCTAAACCTTGAACCCTAAACACCAACTACAGCCAAGTTGAGTCAAGGACTCTTCGAAACATGAACCTCACAGCCTTGGTCAAGCTATTGCCGATGCAGGACTTATGGCTACCCTAATTAGGGTTTAGGGTTTAGAACAGAGTCGAAGTGGGAACTTCCAAGGTTGAGGGTTTGGGGTTTAGGGTTTAGGGCTTAAGGTTTAGGTAGGTGTCAGGGTTAGGGTTGCCCCAAGAATATAGTAGGATGATACTCAGGAGGGACCCTGGTAGGTGTAGCCCGGCTATATTCCTACTATATTCTTGGGGTTCGCTGTCTGGGGTCCCCAATACAGTCTTGGTCTACAGAATATCCCTGCGAGAACCCTAGAAGAGGCATCTTTCAGATCAATGAAGCCGCTAATGTCCCTCTCCTAATCGTCTGAAAATGTAAACACTTCAACTTTCAGGAGTCTGGAGTTGAGCGGCATGTGGGCTATAGTCCAAAGTCCTCAAAGGGGGTTTCTATAGGAGATTACTATATGGGGTTTCTAAGGGGGATACTAGGAGTTTAGGTTATACAGGGGCTTACTATAGGGGTTCCTACGGGGGATACTAGGAGTTTAGACGACGGCTCATATTCTGGCATCCCTTCCAGAGGTCACGAGATACCTTTGATAAGATGCAATTTGAAGGGGGAGTAGGGGGAACCATGATCAACGCCCATGACGACCCTTTGATTAGCGTATGAGGTTAAGGGTTTAGGGTTGTGCCCTAAACCCTAAACCCTAAACCCTAAACCCTTTACCCCATTTACAGGCAGGCTGCCAAAGGCAGTAGTGACCCGAGGCTCCCACGAAGGAGGAACATCTCTTAGGGCGTCTTCTTTCCGAGTCGTTGTTGGTCATATGCTTTAAAAACACATGCTTGCACATGACAGTTCTTTTCAGTAAAAATTGAATATACATTGTAGTTTCTTGGAAACACTCAATGAGGAACCAGGTAGGGAAGAAGTAGTGTCAAATACGGAGGATCTTCACATGAGCAGCGATTTTTTCTGCATGAAAGAGCTATGATGACCGTGAAGCTGCAAGAGTGCTCGCGTAGTCTGGGGCCTTCAGGCCGTAGTCTGGCGTAGTCTCGCATGGTCACGCGTAGGTTATCTTGTCCGCGTAGTCTGCATAGTTTGTATGTTTCATACGACGTATTGCGTATAACGTTTTGTAGGCCAGGTGTGCGAGTAGTCTCTTCCGCAGGGACAACAACCCTTCCGCGTAGTTCGCGTAGTCCCTCCATATTAGTAGAAGAAACTTTATAAGGAAAGAAAAGTGCTCATATGTGGAGATTTCCTAAACAGGGGAGACCCTCGGGACTGTTAAGGGTTTGGCACTGAGGGTTTAGGGTTTTTAGCGAGCGCATGGGATTTCGGGTTGAAACGGAAGCGACTGTTGTTGGAGAAGTTTCCATGTGACGGGAGATGGGTTATAGACCTTATGCAGCCTCATATTTCTGCCACCGTAGGCGCCAAGTCTCTCCTTCCACGCCCTGCACGCGCTTCATATTCAGCAATTACGCTTCCATATCCTCAGGGTTTTGCTGAACATTTTTGGCTCCAGATTATATCGCATTCGCGGTTGCAACCGGATTGGAAAAGTGTCGGAGCCATCGTGTATTCACTTTTCCCCCCGCCAAAAAAGGAATGAACCTGCCAGCCGCGCCTCACAAGCAGGAGCAGGTGGCGGCAGAGTACGAAAAGCTTAGGAGCTGTGTCGAAGGGTTCCCACCTCAGTTTCCAGGGTTTGATGCAAGGTTTAGGGTTTAAGGCATATTAAACCCAAAACCAGAAACCTGCTGTTCCCAGGGACTTACATCATCCAAGCGATCTTGACTTCATGCTACATGTAGGGATCCTGTTTAATTCGATCAATAGTCTAACTTCCTCAAAGGGGTTTGTATAGGGGATAATCTAGGGGAGCATTATAGGGGTTATTACGGGGGATACTCGGAGTTCAGACTATAGTTCAATGGTGGCATTTCAACCTCAAACTTTGCACCCTGAACACTAAACCCTAAATCCATGTGGCATGATAGCTGCCCTAAACCCTAAACCCTAAACCCTCGATGACCCTTAAAAGTGGCAAGGGCCCAGGGCCCTCATGACAGTCCTGTAGGTGCCCCATAGCTTTTGTAGGGTTTAGGGGTTTAGGGTTTAGGGGTTCAGGGGTTTAGGGTCTGGGGTTTAGGGGTTTAGGGGTTTAGGGTTTAGGGTTTAGGGCTCAAATTAAATGATCATAAAGAAACCCTACCATCTACCATATACCCATAACATATCATGGTAACTTGGCTTAAGTTCCTTAAACAGCAGCCCAATATACAACCATTGTAGAAACCTTATATACCCCTATAAACCCAGTTTCCATTTCAGTTTCCATTTTCTTTTCCATTTGATTCTCCATTATAGGGGGATCGTATCCCTCTAGACCCGAAGCCCTGAACCCTAAACAGCAACCCAGATGAAGCAGCATGCCGTACAACATGTGAGGAGGAGGCAACACTACACCGGCCGCCGGCCACATCAAACCAAACACTGGAGCAGTTGGGGTTTAGGGTTTAACCCTAAGGGTTTTGGTGTTTAAGGGTTTGGGGTTTTAGGGTTTAAGGGTTTGGGTTTTAGGGTTTTGGGGTTTTAGGGTTTTAGGGTCTTGGGGGTTTGGGGTTTTAGGGTTTTGGGGTTTTGGGTCGGTGGATACGGAAATGCTTGCATGACGCTAATTACCTTATATCTTTGGAAGCAAGGTTCTTTATAGTATACTGAGGTGATGCAGGATGTTTAGTATCGACAGTATCTCGGGACATGTAGGGATACATGGGGTTCCTTTGGGCTGGATTGTTTGACATTTGCTAGCTCCCCAATGTTTAGGTTACATTGTACAGAATACCCCCTTATTAAGATCATAGAAACAAGATTGTGACCCTTTGCAAATGTATTCCCTCTTCCATTAGGAACCCAAGGCCCGTGAGCCCCTGTGTCCATTCCAAAGTCCCTACCACATAAGACACCCCACGCCACCTAAAGCCTGAACCCTAAACAAAACTGAGGGGAGTTTCATAACCCATTCCCTCCAATATTAAATCCTAAACACCTATTATTCAATAATTCTATCAGGGCCCCACAAAATCCTGGAAGAGCAGTTTCCACGGGCGGGAAGACTACTTCTTCTAAAGAGGGGCACCTGGTACTTGGGGGGTCCTCGGGATCCATAAGAGGGTCGCCATAAGAAATCATAAAGAGCTAGGGATCGTTTTTTGTAGGATTTTTTTTACAGGAACTCCTATAAGACACTCGGCTACGGATCTTGAAGTTGGAAAAGGAAATGGCAACTACCTCATCTTATCTGGGCTTAAAGGCCATTGGGACTCAGTAAGTAGGTTAATAATCCCTATAAGCCATATATTTCACTCATTCCCTCATTATTAATTAACCTACTGACCAAGTCCCCATGACCCTCCAAGTACTTGTTCAGGCCGGGGATCCTACTTGTTCAGGCTATGCAATAGTGTGGGGGGCGGGTGGGGGAAGGATGCAGTTTAATATGAAGGGGAAGGTGACTGTCCAGCTTAGGAGCCGAAGCCCTACCTTGAGCAACTTATATTCTTCAAAACAGGGCCTGGTACGCAAGATTTCCCTACTGACTGGGGTTATTAGCTTGTGTGGGCAGCCCAGCCGCCCGGTGGACAATAAAACGAAACACAACATGACAGATGTTGGGGCACATAAGAGCAGATCAGTGGACAGATAACAACAAGCGACACAGAACAGACAAGACGACAGGGAAGAGGACGTGCGGGAAGCAGCACAAGCGGAGAGTTGACAGGGCAGAAAGGAGGCAAGGACGGGAGGTTATACAGCAGGACACATAAGAGAAGGGATGACAGGGCAGATAACAGAATACGACACACCCTAAACCCTGAGCAGAACAGGAACACAAAACCCAAAACCCTAAACACTGAACCCTAAACCCTGAACTCTAGAGCTTATATAACCCTTATACCCTAAGCACTGAACCCTAAACCCTAAACCCTCGACCTTAACCCCTATACCCTAATCCAACCGGACAGCTTAGAGTGGCAAGAGGAGCGCACCGAATATTTCCCAGGCACAAATCGTGGTCAGTAGAGAAAACATGAACCATGGGGGTTTAGGGTTTAGGGCTTCTGAACCATAATCTAAACTCCTTAGAGGGAGTTATGTAAGGTAAGGAATTATATGGGGAAGTTCTATAGGGGTTTTTAAGGGGGATGCTCGGAGTTTAGACTATGGCTCATAAGGTATTATCCATTATAATATAGCAGACGGGTATTATATAGTATTATATAGTTTCATATAGTAGTCCCTAAACCCTAAACCCTATTCTACAGTAACTATTTTCTAGGGAGGCACAGGCCAGCAAGTGCGCCAAATATTCTCCGCAACCAAAAGGAATCTAAGCTCCGAAAGAACGGCCAAGGGAGGGAAATCTCTAGGGTTTAGGGTTTTAGGGGTTTAGGGCCTATAGGCATTTAGGGTCGCGGAACCGCTGAATGTAGGTAGGTACCATTGTAGCGGTAAATATGGGGATTGTATTGCATAGGATGGACCTTAACCCCTAAGCCCCAAACCCTGAATTCTCACCTAATGGTTCGTGTGTGAGCTCTGAAAGCATCATAGCAAGATTCAGAAGAGCCAGGTATAGGGATATAATAGCCCAACAATGGGGAATCAAACAGAAAATGACGATCAACTGGCAACTGGGTTATATAGGGACAGAACTAGATTCGCCCGCATGTAAGAGGTTGTTTAAGGAGCATTTAGCAGTAGGTGGTGTGTGAAGGGCGTTCTTTGCTAGTCTCCCTAAATAGGGGGACCCCAATATGGACCCCAACATATTAGAATCCATATTATAGGGAATCCCTCCCCAAAATGTAGCTCTAGTTTTGAGAAACCTCATTTTTGGAGTCCACGCGTGCAACCTGACCTTGGCATGCTCATGCAATCCAAGCTTGCACTGTTGGAGGCGGAAGTCCACCGCCCCCTTAATTCATATGTGTAGTGCCCAAAATAAGGGTCCCACTTTTGGTACCCCTAAATATTAGGTGCCGCATCATAATTCATAACCACAACCGGCCCATGATTTTGAGAATAACCCATATGAATCTTAAATCCCTTGAAACCCCTACGTAACGTTTAAGTTTTTGCGTTTTAGGGCAGTTCGACGAGGACCACCCACCCTGTACTGTAATAGTGACGATAAGGAAAAGGATTGTATTTGGGTCCTCTTAGATTCCTATCATACCATTGTTACGGGGTGGAGGGTCTTCCTAAGGGATAAACCAATTTCCTGTAAGTTTTTGTCCTGCGCCCATTGTATGGAGAGCAAGCAGCTAGTGCCTAGGATAACCGTTTTTTTTGGCCCTCGTGCGCAAATGGTGTCCTTGTTGCAATTGTGAACCCTACTGTACGATACTGGTGCTTCAAGCGAAAAAAATTGGGGAGTGGATTTCTATATCATCCATACATGACCTTCCATAGTAGTCCTTACATTTAACCCCCCTCCCCCTTTGAGCACCCCTAAACCCTAAACCCTAAACGTAAGTCCAACTCTTAGCAACCCGAGGTCGTTGACGTTCGAGCTCTAGAAGCACGTGACCTTGTAGCCTTTGCCGTCATAGCTGATTATTTGGCGCCATTTGCTGTCTTGCTTGGGCTTGGGTATGTCCCTGAAGTCGGTTAAGGATACCTTGCGTCATTCCCCCACCCAGTAACTGTCCTTAAAGGGGGCCTTATTAAGGGGCTATTATAATTCCTATTACCCCTTGTGGTAACAGTTACTGTAAGGGGGAATGAACCAAAGGATACCCAACTGGCGTCCTACATCTCCAGGCCGCTACCTGGCCGCCGGAGTCTTGGGAATCACCTTGCCAGAGATGCCCGGACGGATGAAACTGGAAACGTGAAGACGATCCGGTTTCAGGTGTTTTTGAGGAGCAACTGCAGGGATCGGCTGTACTCTGAGCAGCACATGGGAGTTACTGGAAATTCTCGTTATGGATTCTTTCATGGATCCCTTAAAAAGACACTCATAGGACTTCATAGCGACTCAAACCCTAAACCCTAAACCCTAAACCCTAAACCCTAAACCCTAAACCCTAAACCCATAACTAGGCTCCCAGTGCAAACTCCATGGCTCGCAGTTTCAGGTCACCAGGTAGCCCCTTTGCTCTAAGCGGAGCGGAGTTTTTCCTCCCAAGTAAGAAAAAGCGGGTTTCCCAGCATTAGGGGTACCACTTTGGGGGTGCGAATGATAAGGATTCTAGTATTTTGGGCGCTATATTGGGGGGCCCCCTATTTTGGGAAACTACCATACGTAGCAATTCAACTTCATTAACCTCCAGGTATAATACTTTTCTATCCCTTTTTCCTGTGAAACCTTTCGGTCTGTGAGGGTGTACCTTACTCTGAGAAACCCCATACCAATCTTAAAGGCAGTATTAGCCTTCCCTCCTGCTTGCTCCTCAAGTTGATGGACCAAATCCTGCATGACTGTGTGCACGTACACCCTATAGGTTTTAGGGCAGGATTGTTTCCAGCACCATTCCTCGTTTTGCTCGGAAGATGCGAGCAGAATTGGCTTCGTCATGATAAAGGCATATTCCGCTGGGGTTTGCAAGGCTTGTGTCCTGACTAGACTCGCGTAGGCCTGTCTGCGGGCAATCCAAAGTCTCAGAGACTGCCCGAGCCACACGGCTCTAGGGTTTACGGTTTAGAGTTCGGGCATGAGGGTATAGAGTAAACAAGCGGGAGGTATTATTTGGCGACATCTTGATGCCAATGCAACAAAAATTTATCGGTAAATGTGCAACTTCATGTTCTTCAAGCGNNGGAGTGCCCCAAAAGTAGCCCCTACATCATCCCCAGCAATGGGGGCTGAAGGGGATTGTATTAACGGGATAGCAAGGGAACCCGAGAGGATTTCCAGGGGTTACTGTAGGTATCCTTTCCGTGAGAAAGCACGTATTTCTCCAATATGCAGCCATGCTGAGCCACTGACTTGGAGACAGTTTAGATGAATTCCCCTTCTACTCCCCCTTGTACTACTGCCGCCAAGGTTCCCCCTGGATCAAAGTTATTCAAGGATAATTTTGCCTCATCAAGCCTTGCGGGGAAGCCTAGGGGTGTAGTATGGGGGGTGTAGTAGGGAATCCATGATTTTTAGATAGCCGCACGGAACTACTACTACACATCATGTTCGTATTGTCACTTCTCAGTCTGTCAGATAGGCCCGCGCGTCCCAGCATTTCAAGGTGCCTCTGGCGCTGCTTTGGTTCGCAGTCCTGCTATCGCACCAACAGTGAGTGCTCTCTCAAATCACATGAGCTATATATAGTCTAAACTCCTTAAGGGGGGTTATATAGGGGATTATATAGAGGGACTACTATAGGGGCTATTAAGGAGGATACTAGGAGTTTAGACTATGGCTCACATGAACCCTAAACCCTAAACCCTAAACCCCGAAAGCCTCAACCATTAAACCCGAGACTCCAAAGCCCCAACCGCTAACCCTCAAGTCGAAAACCCTTAAGCCCTAAACCCCTACACTCCCGGGAACTAACATGGAAACCCAAAAGGGTGCCTACAAGGACTACTGTCCTTTTCAAAGAGGGCTATTTGGGTTTCCATGTTAGTTTGGGGGAGTGTAAACCCCAAAGCCGAAACCCCAAACCCTACACTCTAAAACCCTTAAACCCTAAACCCCTCAACCCTAAGCCCCAAAGCCTAGACCCCAATCTAAAACCCGTTAACCCTAAAGCCCCTAAACCCTAAACACCTTCAAGAGTGCGACTCAAGTCACTAGCCACAACCCCCAAAATCGTAAACGCCAAAGCCTAAGGAACCCTAAACCCGAAACCTTTAACCAAAATCAACTGGCCGCGCAAGGCAGCTTCCTGTATGGTGGGCTGAGGGTTTAAGGTTTAGGGTTTAGGGTGGGATAATATGAGCTATAGTCTAAACTCCTTAAACGTGAGCTATGTAGGGTTTAGGGTTTAGATTTTAGGGTTCAGGGTCTGAACTCCTTCCAAGGGGGTTATTTAGGGGATTATATACATGAATACGATATGGGTCCCTCAGGGCGATATTAGGAGTTTAGACTATAGCTCATATACAAAGAGGCTTTTGAAGGGTTCAGAGTTCAGGGTACTGTCATGAGAGGAGCCTTTTGAATTCAATCCGCGCAGAACCCTAATCTTCAGGGTTCAGGCGGGCTTTGTGTTTGCCTATAATCCGATACCTCATACCATCCTACATTCCAAGCCTCACAGCAACCTGGCATCACATCCATCCATCGCCATCATCCCATTACCTGGTATTACCATGGCAATACCACATTGAAAACCACTTCAAAGACGGACATTCAGCCCCGCAATGACTTTTTTAATGGAGCCCAAGCCCCTGTTCTTATCCCTTTGGATGAAGACTACTGCTGATTAGTTTCATAAAGACGGCTCGAAAGGCCAGCCAAGTATTGAAACGACTGGTGTCTGGCGCTGAAAATGGAATTTTGATTGGAGGTCGCTACGTTGTGTGGGTTGCTGTTAAGGAGCATGAATTAAGTTACCATAATGGGCATATATAGTCAATAATAGGCTTTCCCCAACATAGTAATTTAGATTACATTCTGTAAGCACAACCCAGTTTTGGAGGGAATTTGTGTGTTCGCAAATTAAAAGAAGGTTCGCATGGCCTGTGGAGGAATATGGGAGTGCATCAGAAGCACTGGGTTTGTAAGACGCTTGGGCGCCCATTGTGCGACCTAGTCTTGTAAAACAATTCCCTGGCTTGCGACAAGCACTTTTTTGTAGGGAACTTGCGTACCAAGCACTTGCGATAAGGGTATGTAACAACGGGCCGCGACAACGGGGCATGTAACAAGGGGTGGGTGGGGCCCGCGACAAAACAGGCTTTTGATCTATAGCCGTATGAGGCATTTTCATTCAGAACACACTCTGCCGGAATTTGGAGGAATGAAGTCTTGTTATTTGAGAACACGTTGCAAGGATTTCAAGGAGGGGCCTGAGGCGGATACTTTGAATCAAAACACCTGAGCTCAGGGTTTATGGTTCAGGGCTTAGGGCTTCATCATATTTGACATGTATCCATTGCAAACCTGCGGGTTTAATTTGCTTTCCCTACTGGGGGGTTCACCGGTGGCTATGGGCGGGCTTACGAGTGCATGAAGCTGATGACACTTTGAGTTCCTTGCCTCCTGGCTGCTTGGAGGATCTCTTGACTTAGTAAGTCGGTTAAACTCTAAACCCTAAACCCTAAAGTCAAAGGCACATCAAAAAACCAAAAAACACTGTTGTTTTCAGTTTACTGAGCGTGTTTCCGCCTGCGTTTCGGACAGATTCGAAAATTCAAGGGAAGGGCTGTTACCAACGGGTTAATTAGGACAGGATTTGTTCTGTTCAGGCATTTGTTTATTACTTCGGTTTCGATGCTATCGTCATGACAGAGGGAAAGGAAGCATTCCAAAACTTTTCAACTCGAAGACATCAGTTGATGGATGGTGTGAGCATGGATGCTCTGGTTTTCGTCTGCGTTATTAGCATTTCGGCATGGATGTGCTCCTTTTCATACGCGATAACACATGGGCATATCTATGGTTTGGGCATGAATGTGCTGTTTATCGTATGCGCCAGAATATGGATTTGGTTCTGGTGTTGGCATGGATGCTCTTGTTTTCTAATGCGCTAGAACATGGACGGGCATGGATGCTCTGTTTATCGCATGCGCTAGGCTTTAATTAGACGTCCCAAAGCCAAAGCCTTCACCCAGCGGGTCGCTTAAGAAACCCACCTAATGCTAATGCAGGGGCCCCAAGGATTACCTGCTAGGCATACACAGGAACTAAACCCTAAACCCTAAAGCCTAAACCCTAAACCCTAAACCCTCAGAACCAGATGGAAAGGAGTATGCGAAACAAATGAAGGCTGGCTTCCTACAGGGCTGTTCTTGTGGCCCAGGTGAGTAGTATTTTATTTGGGGATACTATGGTACCCATTGGGTTTAGGGTTTAGGGTTTAGGGTTATTTGGGGATAGTATGGTACCCAATATAGAGTAAGATTATATCCTCCTTTTGGGGTATAGTCTGTTTATATAAGGAATATAGTCTTACTAGGTTCAACCACCAAAAAACCACTACTCAGGTTCCTTGTATGATTATGGGTTTAGGGTTTAGGGTTCAGGGAATCGACCTCGAAAGGATTTCGGCAATGGTTCAGGCTTCTACAGTACAACGTCTGTATAACCCACTTTACCTTTGAATTATTTTTTTGTCTTTTCCCTTAGATTCTCCATTATTCGTACCTATTCAGGCCCCTCAACCCCAAACACCACTGTAACCCTTACCTTTGAACCTTAAAAGCTCTGAAGCCGAAAAACTTTGAACTCAACCCTAAACCCTGAACCACCGGCTTAGGGCTTTAGTTCGTGATGTAGGGTTCAAGTTTTAGGCTTGGAACACAGCAGTGGATCAAAGGCAGGACAGCAGGACTGACATACGGATTGCATTCCATGTCTGGACGTGTTTAAAGGAGTAGGGTGTCCAAGTCTGGGAATCCGTACATATAATACGGATTGTAGTCTTTTGCGGTTTGTACTGATCCCTTGTTGTTTATGGACCCCCCCCTCCCATGCGCGATCCGCAAGAGTTGCTCCATGGTGACATCTACCCAACAAAGAGTCATCATGCTGCGACTGTAGATTCCCATATGATACCCTGGCCCCGAAATTTCATTGTCGACTGAAAAGGCAAAGGTCAAAAGTCTGGAGCCCAGCGTGTGTGTGCGCAAGCTGTGGAGGCTTGCATTCCCCCCGGCGCAGGAGGATCTGCAAGAAGAGAGCCCGCAGCACTTGTGTCAAGCATCTATGCCTCAGTTTACCTACTTGGCCAATAGAAGAACTTTAAACTTTTTGCGCTTCCTTTTTGGGTCTCTATAATAAAGCTTAAACTTTTTTAGCCCTGGTTATTGGGGAAGGGGGTTTAGGGTTTATACCCCCCAAACCCCAGAGCTAGACCCTAGCCCTTCAGCAACCTTGGCCCTGGGGGTGAGGGTTAGTCTTCATATCCTAATGCCTGAAAACCTAACCCGCACACATTAAAGCCTGAAACCCTACGCCCTAAACCTCAAAGCCCAAACCTTACAACCATGGGTTTTGGGCCTAGGGTTTAGGCTGTTCTTTGTGGGGCATCATAGTAAAGATTGCAAGATGATTAAGGCATGCACGGGTGGCGGGCGCCGATTCAGGTGGGTTCCCGTACATCATAGGATGCTTACAAAAATATCATACAACCACAGTACCCCTGTACGAGCACCACTTCAGCCGCACATGCGGGTACTCACGTGGGTGAACCGTTCCTAAATATCCCTAAGCCCTAAACCCTAAACGCTAAAGAATTTATCCATCTGGTGACTTCGCGCACTGGTCTGCTTGTTTGCGGGAGCATCCAAAACCGTGAAGCCCCAAAACTCGAAGTCACAAGATCGCGTAAATCAGACGACCTCACCCGACTCCACCGTTTATGTAGAAAACAAAATCAAAATGTTCTTGCTCTAGGCTTTGGAGTTATTGGTATGAGCAGCTCAGTAAGACTTGAACTCCCTGACCCCTAAACCCTAAACCGACCTAGCATCTTTCCAGAAAGCTCATTCTTATCCCGGCACTCCCCGTTGCATCCTGCTGCGCAAATGCTCGGCTCAAGACTTGGCTTTGAGCTACAGAAGACAGAGCCACCGGGCTCAGGTCGGGTGTTGGCGGGGCACCACGTGGGAGTTTCTCAAAGCAAGGTTACCCGGGGGGTGCAGAGAGATCCTGGCGTTGTCCCCACTACTTGGAGGGTCATGGGGACTTTGTAAGTAGGTTAATCATGGCGGTGATTGGGGTAATCATATGGCCTCTAGGGGCTATGAAACTACTTACTAAGTCCCCAAGGCCCTCCAAGTAAACTCTTAGGCTAGGGCCTGAACCCCAAACTACAAATCCTAAACTTTGGATTCTACAACCTAGCCTGAACCCTAAACCCTGAACCCTAAACCCTAAACTCTAAACTCTACACCCCTCAAGGTTGCTTCGAGAAAGCCCACCTCTCTCAACCAGAGTGGGTGCCTTTCACCTCGGCCAGACACCCCGTGCTCTGCTTTGATTAGGGTTTAGGGTCTAGGGTTTAGAGTTTAGGGTTTAGGGTCTAGGGTTTAGAGTTTAGGGGATTTCGTTGCGTTCTCGCGAAGCAGCAACGGGTGCCAGAGCCTCTGTTTTCCCAATCGCCTGACAGGGCTGCACCAAACCCGAAACACCAAATGAGGCTGAAAAGGGCTCATTATCTGGGATCCCGGAACTAGCTAGTATACTCAAGTAAATCATTAGCTAAGCTGTTATAACCCTATTGTGACCTGATATAAGTAAGCTCCTTAACGTAGCAACCCCAGGGACCCAAGAAGTAGCTGAGGACTTAAAAAGTGGATGACTCGCATTTCTTTTTTGGGAGACTAGGGTTTAGGGCACTTTCCTCGCGCATTTCTACAGAGTAAGATCATATGCTCTTCTTGAGTACAGAATGTTACAAGAAGGATACGATCTTACGTCCCAAAACCCTGAACTTGAAGGCTATTCAGATACAGTCGGGAGACTACTGGTGCAGCTTGCTGGCGAAGATATGGTGGGGTCACTGGACTGATCCGTTCTCTTCTTCCCCATTCCTTGAAGGTGCACGGGACATTGCAAGCCTTATAGATCACGAAATGGTAGTTTACCCAATGTAGACCCAAAATATT